>JAVJIF010017188.1:0-85488 GCA_038442645.1 Agave tequilana | reverse complement strand
TTTTTGAAGAGCATAAGTTTTTTTTGGTGGCTTCAAAGCATAAGCCAATAAGAGATTTACTCTCTCACTTTCAAGAATTCAGAGAATCACTTCTCTAATCCTACAAGGATAAATTCAGGGTGCTAATACCCTAAGATTTTCCTCCCTCTCAAGGATCTCCGGAACCAGGCGAGAAGGAATTCTCAAGCAGTAGCATTCGAAGATCGATCGCTCGCATCGTCAACGAGACAAAGTGGTCTCGCACTGATCAGACTCCACCGGCACATTTTCTCAGAAATCTCAGAGAAAAATCTACTTGTAATTTCTTTTTTTAAAGAAGTACTTGTAATTTCGCTCCTCGATTCTCTTTTTGTAAGTTTTCCCAATAGCAATTTTCAATGGAAAATAAGATGGCGACTCCGCTGGGGAGAGCATTCTCCACTGGTGAGAATCAAGTGTCGCAATGCAACGATCAGACCTTCGGGTTTATTGCTGAGACGCTGGTTATTCACATTGACCAAGAGAAGTTCGAACAACTTCTTTCTGGGGTAGCAAAAGTCCCCTACGTGTGCGCAGCACAGGGAAGTCAGCGTAGGTAGAGCCCCTCTGGCTAATTCTTGAAAGTAAGTCTCTGTTGAGACAAAATAAGGCTCTCTGCAAGCCTATTACTGTCTCAGGCGAAGCTAAACAGACACTATGCGAGTCTAGCACAGTCTCAGCAGAGACTAACATAGCCCCATGCCAGTATGTTAACACTTTGTGCGAAGGTATAAAGGTTCCTTGTGAACCTAAATAGCCTCTACTAAGGCTATGTGGATTGCAAAAGCTGTTTCCCATGCGAGGCTAGAGATGGATCTCTTGATTCAGCTTCCTACGAAGCTAAATAGTCTCGACTGTAAGACTATTTCAGCTCTTCACAGAGCTAAGCCACGCCTTCACGTGAGTCTAGGGCTAAAGCACTTTGTGCTAATAGTGAGGCTACTGCAGCCCCGCTTACATCATCAGTACTATTGGGTATTGCTAGGCTAGCCGCTGGTGACAAAACAAGCACTAAGTGCTAAAAAACCTTAGCCGCGAAGTTAAAAATGAAGCACCACTGGGTGCTAATAGCGAGGCTATTTCAGCCTCGCTCACAGGAAGAACTCTGCGCAACAGAGCTAAGCTCGCATTCAAAGGCAGAGCTAAAATAGTAGATTCGCCTTGCGAAGCTACTCTTTCAGGCGAAACTATCATAGTTCCGCCTATCACAAAAATGAAAGCTTTGAGGGCTAAGCTCAGGGTTTCTCAACCCAAGCGGGCTAACATTCAGTTTTCTCGAGTCTCCGCGTTGGATCAGTTGGATCTAGGTAACACAGGCTTGCGAGATTATCTGAGCAACAAGTGAAAACTCCGCTCCGAAGAGCCAGTTCACATCTCGCCATCCCAGTGCAGACAAGCGAGGTGTCAACCTGTGATGGTATATTCCGTCCATTGTTGTTTGGGACTAATCCCCGCAACTTCTCCTCCAAGACAGCAATCAGTGTTCAATCGGTTATCAGTTCAAACTTCTGAGAAACTCAAGTCTCGAAAGAAGAAGACAGTGAAGGTATCTCACCTCGCAGCTGCCTCCGTCAACATGATAAGTAGAGGAAGGGATTTTCTACGATCTCAAAGAAGGAAACATGGGGTCCGCACTCCCTCATTCATTTCTCCAGGGCCCGATTATAGCCCCGGCTTAGGTCAGTTCCGATCGAACAAAAGGGTGCTTTCCAAGATACAATACCCTATAATTATGGACAACCTTCTTCCTCAGAAGCTATGTTGTCAGAACCATTGAGACACCAATTTCAATGGTCCAATAATGAAGAAGAAGCCAGCGGCTACGCTTCCTCTGCCTCCATCAGCACTGTTCAGGCAAGGTTTGTATTAGCCACATGGCTGATAACAATAACAATGATAATCTCCGTCATCGCATGGAGGCACAGGAGCAGACTTCTAAGGGCTAGCAAGAAGTTTTGGATAACATCCAGCAAATATTAATTCAGCTCCTAACAAGCCGGAAGAATGATAAAACAACCGGTAGTAATCATAAAAATAAGGAGAACAACAACAACAACAATGAACCTCCCAAGATCGGTCATTCAAAGGAGGCTCTTCATTCGATGCCAAAGTGATCAAAGTCATCCAGGCGCAGATCGCATCCCTGGCCCAAAGGGATGAACTGAAGAAAGTAGGGGCAGTCCGTCCTTACCCCTTGGAATGGGATTCAGTCCCATATCCACCAAAGTTTAAGCCACCAACGTTGCACTCGTATGATGGCAAGAGCTCGCCAAATCAGCATATTTACTACTTCCGATCACAAACCGGTAATGTAGTAGGTAATGATGCTATCATGGCCAGACTGTTCATTGGCACCCTCAAGGGGTAGCCTTTGATTGGTTCAGGAGTCTTCCTGCGAACTCCATCAATTCTTGGCTCGACTTGAAAACCCGATTCCTCTCCCGATTCTACAAGGATGACACCGAGGTGACCATGAACACACAACTTTCGGCAGTCCAAAAAGGAGGAGAATCTGTACGGGATTATATAGAGGATTTCATAACCTTTCTCTCATGTGTCTTATAGGTAAGCCTTTGCCTATGTTGCTTCAGACGTGTAGGCATAACTCTCTCGACAAAGTGAAAATTTGCATGGGCGCCGTCAAAGCTCACACTTGGAAGGAGCTTATTGAACAAGCCGAGATAGCTAAAAAATCCGCTAAAAGTTTGAGACCCCCAAAGCAGGCGGGGAATCAATATCAAAAGCTATGACACGGCTGAATCTTTTGATACATCAGCATTGAAAGTATGGAGGAACTCGATCAAGGAAAGGTAACTCCAACAGAACTTCAGAGTATCAAAGATAATACCCGTTCAAAGATGAGCATGTGGTGACACTTTTCCACTTGCCCAACAAAGGCAACAAGCTCAAGTTGCTAGAGGTTAGACGCCAAGACGAAGTGGGACGAACGAATGATCCTAACTATTGTCTTTTCCTTAAGATGGTTCATCAATCTACTTGCAAGTGCAATGTCCTTAAAGATAAAATTCAAGCACTGATTGAAGCAGGTGTTTTGACTCTGAAGTCGGAGCATAACAAGGCCACTGCCTAACTCCTATCTTGAAAGGGAGTATTGAAGTAGTCAACTCTTCTTTCAAAAGTTATGGGTCTTATCCCATCAACGGCTAAAGCAATGGGACTCAAGCCAGTCCAAAGCTAAAGACAAGTCTTGCAATGTCTCTCACAGTAGATGACACCGCACCAGCAACTCCTCTCAGCAGCTCTGAAGAGGGGACAACCGTCTCAAGCGCTATTTGATAGCTGACAGGCACTAGGTCTAGCAAATAACTTGCGACAATACAACCAGACCCTGACGAGACACAACAACCAATGACGTCGGAAAACGCGCAGGGGGTTGGAATATGTCATTCCACCAATCAAATAAGGACAACCTTTCATAGTAGAGGCAGTCTACTCGAGTGAAGCTTATCACCTAGCGAATCCAAACGGTGACACGCTCCTGATATGCCAATCAACGACAAGTGCTATACATGATCACGTTAACACTGTACCTCTGATCAAAGAAGTACTATATATGATCATGTTATTATTACACCTATGATCATTAAGTCAGACTCGTGTGACTGTTTTATCTCCTCAAGGAGTCCCTTTCCACAGATGGAATCAATTTCAACCATCTCTGCATTCTTCTTTCAGCAAATCAATTCAGCTTCACAATGATTTTGAATGAGCCAAAATCATCGAAGAAGGTTCGTGATGCATCCTTGCAGGACCTTTCTAATGTTTCCACATTCATGTTCAGATTCGATGATCAGCTGTGATTAAGTCTTGATTATGACGAACAAAAGTGAAACTCCTTGAGGAATCTCGACTTACTCGTTATATTTCCTGTGAAGTTTGTACTCCATATCTAGACACGAAGATCAGCTGAGAATCAGAGTCTTGATGAACAAAAGGTGACGCTCCACGAGAAATGTCAATTTATCTGACAAATGTCCCATGAAGTTTAGACTAACTCTTTAATCCCCAGCAAGATTTTAGAGGTCACAGTGGAAGACAGAAATGTTCACTTCATATGACACGATCTGAAGCCTTCGGTGAATAAGGCTAGAGGAAAATATTGGCATCTAAGCCCAATATAAAATCCTCAACAACTCATCATGCTGAGGGAAATAGTATGGCTAGCCCAACTCAAACGGTAGTTGGTAAAGGCATAACAAATCCATTGACAGCTGAGAATTTGCTAAAAATTCTAAGGGACCTGATCCCACTTTTTTCACCAAAATACCCTACCAATTCTCATCCATAGAATGGTAGGACCACAAAAAGCTGTATTCATTTTCCCAACAACAGATCAGAACTGTCATGCATAAAGCTCACGCCTCTGACAGTAAAACTTTTTCTGACGGATTTTGCTAATATCCCTAGCAAATCAGACTCCACTTGTCATCTCTTCCATAGAATGATAGGTCCACTCAAATTGCTGTTATGTTCAAACACCTCTAATGGTAAATGAATTCTTGTCAAGTTAACATCACACCTCTGACAGTTGCTTTACAAATCCCCAAGTGGAGAAGCTGTCACGATCACTTCTGACAAATTCCTTTCAAATTCCCCAGCAAGGGATTTGGTTGTTATGTTAATGATTACCTCTGATAACTTTTTATGGAATAAACTCTTCCCTACCGAATCCCCACAGAGTTCTTTTTGTCACGTTAATGATTACCTCTGACATATAATCTCTTATGGAATTTATTTTTTAATTCCCCAGCGAGTTTCTGGCAGACTCCCCTCAAAGTCTATTATTTCCCTTTCAAGTCCCCAATGGACTCTCTTGGTTATCATGTTAACTATACACCTTTGACAATTTCTTTCAAATTGCATTCGAAGGCAGTACCAATTTTTCCACGGAATATAAGATCAAATCCTATTTCCGCCAGTGGAATTATTTCTTTTACTGTCATGTCAGTTCGTCACCTCTGAACGGTAGAAAATCCTAAGCTTGTTGGTTTCTCAGTCGGTTATGTCCATGTTACCTCTTAACTGACAGATAACCAAGTCTCATCTTTCAGTCTAGTAGGGACTACTCCTTTGCTGTTATATCCAGCTCGCCATCTCTGAATGGCAGGGCTCTGAGTCTAGCAGCTTCCAATCGGTTATGTCCAAATTACCTCTGAACCGACAGATGCCTAGATCCCTCTCCTTTTATGGTACCCTAACTGTCATGTCCAGTTCAACCACCTCTGAACAGATGAGTCCATAACTTGGTTCTCCTTCCCCCGTCAGGGCTGAGAGTTCTTGCTGTCATGTTAACACGACTACATCTGAATAGCGAATTGTGAGCCTGATGTCTCTTTGTTAGTCATGTTTATTACCTCTGAACCGATGAGTGCTCAGATCCAATTTACCCTTACAGTCCCTAGTGGGCTAGCTGCTAAGTTAATGTGACTACCTCTGGTAGCGGATTCAGAGTTTAGTGTGTCTTAGTCTATCATGTCTAGTTTATCACCTCTGAATAGACGGATCCCCTAACACCGGATTCACCTTCATTTTATCATCATGTCAGCTTGTCACCTCTGAATGATAAAATTTCGAGCTTGGTGGCTTCTCAATCGGTCATGTCCAGACAATCACCTCTGAACCGACAGATAGCCAAGTCTCCGCTTTTCATTTACTGTTATGTCAAGTTCGTCACCTCTTAACAGTAAACATTCCAAGCTTGGTGGCTTCTCAATCTGTCATGTCCAGTCAATTACCTCTGAACTGACAAATAGCCAAGTCTTCACTTTTCGTTTACTGTTATATCCAGTTTGTCACCTCTGAACAGTAAACACTCCAAGTTTGATAATTTTTAATCGGTTATGTCCACCTCTGAACTGATGAATATCCAATCTCACCTTTCTTTGTCGTTATGTCTCACTCATTTCCTCTGAACGACAAGGCTTCGTGTCTGGTGATTCTTAATCGGTTATGTCCAGTACGTCATCTCTGAACTAACAGATATACAGATCTAACTTTTTAGTCTGGTGGGGACTCTTCTCGCTGTTATGCCTAGATTACCACCTCTGAACAGCGAACCCTCTTTTCTAGCGATTCCTAACCTGCTATGTTCACATTACCTCTGAACAGACAGATTCCAAGATCTTCTCCCCTTTGTCCCTAGTGAGTTCTCATATTGAGACTGATTTTATCATGTTCCTAACCTCTGAGTAATTTTCAGTCAAAGTTCTAATTTCTTTGGGGAATTCTACTTGGTGAATGCTCTCTCTTTTGAACACCCGAGGCAATTCAAAGTATTTCGAAATCTGAACATCTTATTACGGATTTACAAAAACTTTGAAGGGGGTCTTATTGACCTCAAAAAAGACAATATCAGACAGCTTTTCAACCTATCTGAATGATGTCTAACTTGTCGACATTTACAAAAGACAAGTCATAGACAAGCTGATGACCAGTTTCTGCCCATCCCCAAGAGACAAATTAGCGACTTGGACTCTACTGATCCAGTGAAGCAGACAGTAAGCCAAGGTTGCCTTTGAAGGGACCTAAGCAGCCTAAGATGCTTAGTTAGCTTCGCATGAGCCAAAGGGATAGCCTCGTCTGAGAGGCTAAGTTTATCATGCTTCGCATGAAGCTTTTTATAACTCCAGAGAGCTAACTTATAGCTTCTCCTGAAGCTAATTCTAGCTTGGCTGGAAGCTTTCTTGATAGCTTCTCATGAAGCTCTTCATAGCTCCAGAGAGCTAAGTTACAGCTTCTCCTGAAGCTAATTCTAACTTCGCCGGAAGTTTTCTTGATAGCTTCTCATGAAGATCTTTATAGCTCTAGAGAGCTAACTTACAGCTTCTCCTGAAGCTAATTCTAGCTTCGTCGGAAGCTTTCTTGATAGCTTCTCATGAAGCTTTTCATAGCTCCAGAGAGCTAACTTACAGCTTCTCCTAAAGTTGATTCTAACTTCGCCGGAAGCTTTCTTGTTAGCTTCTCCTGAAGAGGCTAGCTCCGCATGAGAAAAGTAACCACCACGATAAGTTAGTGGGGGAGTTAATGGATAGTTACATTCATGATCCCTCATTAAGAGGAGCCAATTAAGGGGAGTTAATGGGTAGTTACACCCATGATCCTCATTAAGAGGAACCAATTAAGGAGAGTTAATGGGTGGTTACACCCATGATTCCTCATTAAGAGGAGCTAATTAAGGAGATCATAACTCTCTATTGAGCCTATAAATAGCCCACTAGCAGGCTAGGCTCAAGGTCTTGAAAAGATTCAAGTCCAATAGGCTCATGGTCTTGAAGAAATTTAAGTCCAAGAGGCTTTTTGAAGAAGATTCAAGTCCATTAGGCTCACGGTCTTGAAGAAATTCAGTCCAAGAGGCTTTTTGAAGAGCATAAGTTTCTTTGGTGGCTTTAAAGCATAAGCCAATAAGAGATTTACTCTCTCACTTTCAAGAATTTAGAGAATCACTTCTCTAATCTTACAAGGATAAATTCAGGGTGCTAATACCCTAAGATCTTCCTCCCTCTCAAGGAATCTCCGGAACCAGGAGAGAAGGAATTCCCAAGCAGTAGCATTCGAAGATCGATCGCTCGCATCGTCAACGGGACAAAGTGGTCACGCACTGATCACACTCCCACCGGCACATTTCTCCAGAAATCTCAGAGGAGATCTACTTGTAATTTTCTTTTTTTAAAGAAGTACTTATAATTTCGTTCCTCAATTTTTTTTGTAAGTTTTCCTTTCGCAAATTAAAGGAAAACAACATATCCAAATATAAATGAGTCCATAATAGAATTTTGCTTGAAGGCAATTGCTGAAGGATGTACATGTATATCTATTAATTTTAGACAAAAGTAACATATACATGAAGCTAAACATATACAAAAATAGAGAAAATAAGTATAAATGAAAGAATCATCAAAACTAGGTTGTATATATACATGTAATGAGTACAAATGAGCAACAAAACATAATCACATAATAATCAAGTGTAGCTCACTACTTGTACAAGTATAAACACAAGTTTTAACAAAAACTACATCTAAATAAGTAATCACCACATGAATCACAAAACATCATTATGCCAATGCACGTGTTTTAGAACTAGCATATACATAGTAGTTAAATAATAATGAGAACACAAAATATGAATGCATATGAATATGGGTGAATCTCAAAGAGTGTCTATGAATAACACATGTCTAATAACATTGCATTAATATAATGAACATTGAAACCAAAACATGCTAAAAGTTTTCAAATGTAAAAGTATGTAAACTAAAATAGGAGTTAGAGATAGCTACTAAAAATCAATGAACCAATCTCTAGGTCTCCAAATTATGGTGGTCCTCCCCACCAAACATCCTTGAAGGTGATGTATCCAATGTATTGTCTATCAAGCTCAAATGCTTCCACCATCAAGACACCATACATCTCATGTCATGTGAGAGCCCTCACCTACATCAAACATAAGACATGAAAATTTTGGTACCCATTTCTTTTCGGGTCCACGAGTGTTAGAAACAAATGGAACCCAAACATTATTATTTGCAAAATTTATAAAATTTAATCTATCAAAGTAAAATCTTGCAATATGGTCTTTGCGGTCACAATATTTACATGTGTACACTCTAGCATGCATATGAGTGTGTGAGTGTGAACATGGCGTGCATATGTTGACGTGGGGTTTGTACATGAACATGTGAAATTTGTCTCTTGCGAAACATGGATTCCAGTTTAGAGTGATTAAATGCACATTGACTCAAAGTGGAACCCAAACAATTAATTCTATTTTTTAGACATGATCTCATTTTTATCAAAAGAAGGTGCAACATTATTATCATGAGAGTCATGACAAAAATGAGAATCAACTATCTTTTTTTTAGAACTATTTTTTCTTTTAAAACAATTTTCCTATTTAAAGAGTTATTTTCTTCTAAAACAAGCTCCTTTTCTTTTTTCACCAAAATAATTTTATTTTTCAATGAATTGTTTCCTTAACAAATGTCATTTACTTTTTGAAGATAAGGAAATATTCTCTTTTCTTAAAAATTCATTTTCTTTTGAAACACATTCAATTTATTTTTAAAAGAATTATTTTCTTTTAACAAAAAATTGTTTTCTTTTTTCAACTTATCATTTTCAAGTTTTAACAAATCATATTTTTCAAGAAGTTTTTGACAAAAATGTAAGCTCATCATAAGGCATGTCAATATCTTCTTCTACCTCGGATTCAGATTTATCTCAAGGGGGTCATCCCCTTAAACCATGTAGCATATATTGGAAGCATCACTTTCATCATCCGAGTCACTCCCCATATAGTATTGTTTTTATTCACCAAGGGATACAAGTGTGTTCCATACTACAAAAACCGAATTAAAGTTAGAATCTTACATAAATAATCATCATTTAGGGTACTCTTTAATGCATGGATGGCTTTTGTGTTGCCTCAAGATGTTGCCATTTAAACAATAAGAATCTTTAATAGTGACATAATAAACATAAATCCCTAGGGCTTTGAGGTACATTGACATCTTACTTTCCAAGTTTGGATGTTAAGAATATCAAACATGAGAGATGTCATGAAATCCATATGTGTGTGTAAATAAATATTGTGATTAGCTAAAATAGGATCTTGATTGTAAATGAAAGCAGTGAGATTTAACGTCTAGTTTTGGGCTAACGGGTCCTGTTCACGAGGAGGAATGTGATAGAAACTTTTCGATGAATTGTTAAACAACAAAGAATGGTGTTTGTGTTTTTCTTTTTTTTTAACATTGAAAAAGAGAATGGAGAGTAAGGAAATGATTAAAAGAAAATTGAAAATTTAGAGAAGGCTTTAAAAAAGGTGATCTTTAAAAAATATTGAAGATTGTTTGGTTGTTTTTAATATAGAAAAAAGATCTTTGCTCACTATCTTCTACTCAACGATGTGTTCTTCTCTTGAGATTCATAGTGTCTCAACTTGATCATAGGCAAAAACTTAAGCTTGAGTTTTGAAAGTCTCAAGCAAAGCAAATAAGATCGTTTGGAAACGTTTCACTCATTTTCTTAAGAAATCCTCTTGAACTGAATGTTAAATCATCAAGTTGTTTTTCAAGTATGAAATAAAACAAGTTCATGTGATGTTTTAAAAGAAATAGAAGTTTAAAAATTCAAACCCATCCTCATCTGCCTTCAAAACACTTTCAAAGAAAAAAGGCTTAGTTTAAGGCATACATATGATTCCATTAGGCTTTTTACATCAAAACCATTCAAAACAAGAGGGATCGAAGAGAGAGATGATAGTGAGCCCAGAAAAAATGAATTTAGCTACTCATAATTATGGTAAAGCAAGACATGTTAATGAAATAAGACATACCCGTGAATTAGAGAAGAAGAGAAGCGTTGAACCTTTATTGATGTCACTTCAATCTTCAGATTGTAATCACTCTATTCCTCTCTCTCTCACTGGTATTTGGACTGAACTACAAACTAAAAAACAGAGATACAACTTCTCTATACTATCTAACAAAGAACTAAAACCCTAAAAATAAAGATAAAATCTTAAACTAATTTTTGGTCCCTTTTTCTCTAAAAAATATAGTATTTATAGCCAAAAACCAAACGGGGAGGGCATACGAAGATGGGGAAAGGCGTACGAAGAATGGGGAGAAAACACTCCCCCAACAGACACAACCAAGCCGCAAAAACGCGGCTGCGTTTTCACGGTCATGGTGTGGCCAGGTAGCCACACCTGGTTGGTGGCACTTCCCGGTTTGGTGATTTACCCTTATCTCTTACTGGTTTTCCTATTTCAGCTCCTGGATTTGACGAAATGGCCTTTGATCCTTGGCTTTAACTAATTGATTTGGGAAGATTCATTTTAACCGATTTTTAACCTCTCTGATTTGCCATAATCTGCCCTGATTTTCTGATTTCGAGTTAATTCTAAATTAAATTAGAATTTGATGGGCTTTTGGGCTCGTTTCTCTTCCCTTTCCTTTAGCAATCGGCCTGCATTTTATAAAAAAAATAAGACTTATTAATATAAATTATTAGATAATAAACATGGTAATATGATAATATATATGCAATATATGTGACCGATCACACTCTCACACTTATCTTTTGCTCGCCCTCGAGCAAAACATCAAAACTAATTCTAATTAATTATTAGACCACTTTTGCAGGTCACACGATTGCACTGAGCATGTGCAATAAGTCGTTAAACCTCTAGGTTATCCTTAGAGGACGAGTTTTGTCTCGTAAGGGTTTGCAGTGGATTGCAACCACAAAATCCATAAAGAAAGAGAAAAAATGTTAGTATTTTCAAAAAGCATTTTGAAAAGAGAGAAAATATTTGAAGAATATTTGTAAGAGTTCAAGTAATCTATAAGTTATAGGAATATCAAACTTTTCATTCATAAACTTAGTCTCTATTCAAAACATGTCAATAATCAAAGTAAGGAGCCAAATTGTATTTCTCATCTAGTCTATTACTTTACCTTGAGTCATATGCACTTTCGTGGCCGTTAAGTTTGACTAATTGTTCTTTAATATTAACTCATATGTCTTATTTATATTTATTTTTGGTGGTATTTATTCCTCAATTCTATTAAACTTTCTAATATACCCATGCAACGAGCCTTTAGTCAATGACACCCAAACCTAATAGTCTTAGAGTACCAGTTGAGAAAACACCCCTAAGGACTTAAATACTCGAGCAGACAAGGCCACGAAATCAAGGATTTTTATTTATAAAATAAACCCCTTTTAGGCGTGAATACTTATGGCGTGAATACTTATGCTTCATGAGGCACAAATGCCCAGCTTAATCAGAGAATTTATATATATATATATATATTTTCTTAACTTATCTAATTATCTTTTGCATATATACCAAGACTTTCTTAGGCCAAAGCACCTACCTAATCAATAATTGATTTGTTTATTTTTCATAGATATATATATTTTTATAAGGCATAAGAATTTTTGTTTTTGAACCCTAAGTGTGTAATTGTATAAGGTGTGCATATTTCTTCAAGGTAAAGATCAAGACTAAATTACTTTCGTCAACTTTCTTAACCCTAAAAATCAAACAAGTCATCTTATTTTGACCAATAAAAGAAATCCTAATTATGATTTTTCTATTTCTTAAAATTGACTTAATTTCTTACAAAAAATATAATAAAATATTGTTGTTTTCTTTCAAAAATATTTATATATATTTATATTTATATTTCTTATTTTTTTAGTTATATTAGTCATGTTAGAGCCCTCCCCCACACTTATCTCATGCATTATCCCTAATGTATGAAAGAAATGTATAGATGCATGAAATGGAATGTAAAAGAGGTGTATAATATATATATAGAGAGAAAAATGTATATCAGCCCGCGGGCTGAGAGTACTCTCTCAGCCTGCGGTGACGTGGCTCAATTTGTCACCTCACTAACTTGCGGCCCGCTTATAGGAAGAAGTTAAATTACCAAATACCCTTATGAAAAGCTACTTTTTCTTTAACTTTCCTTATTGTTATTATTTTTTTGCCCAAAAGGCAATTTTTGGAGCGCACGTTGTCAGACTTGTTTATTATTATTTTTTTCCCCCTTTCTTTTTGCCGCTCTTTATATGATTTAGGTTATTGATTATAAATTATTTTTTCCCCTATTTCCTTACCTCTCTTTGTCAGATCTAGGTTCTCCTATATAGTTTATTTTTTTGTGTATATAATGTAGACAGAGACTTTGGTCGCAGTGCACATGGTTAATTGCGACCAAGGTTGCAATGTTGTTATTGATAAAGAGGCCAGCATCTGCAATCTAGGGTCGCAGTACAATGACTGCGACTTAGGTCGCAGTATGTTAGGTAGGTATTTCCTTTATATTAATACGCATATGTTGTTATTGATAAAGAGGGCCAGCATCTGCAATCTAGGGTCGTAGTACAATGACTGCGACTTAGGTTGCAGTACGTTAGGTAGGTGTTTCCTTTATATTAACACGCATAGCGATTAAGGCCGCAGTGTGTTGTTGATTATACTAAAGACCAGCAACTGCGACCAAGGTCGCAGTGTATTTTATTAAGACTCGGCCAACAGCTGCGATCAAAGTCGCAACCTTCATTTTAAAATTAACCTTAGAAAACAGATTCATATATATTTAAAAAAAACAAAATACAATTTTAAACTTCTAATCCTCGTCATCACCATCGTAATCAGATTCGTCGTCAAGAGTATGACTGCTTTCGTCTTCCGTATCGCTTTCCGTCCCTTCCTCCTCTTCAGCGACAATCTCCTCTTCGCTTTCTTCCTCTTCATGTTTGTATTTTGGTTTATCAATGAACTCCCAGAACGGGTCGTCTGTATCAAGCTCATCCTCTGACCCGTAGCGAGGCATATCTTCAGAATTATACATCCAATCATCATTAGATGATTGGCTTCTTTTCGGTGAAGACGGTGGAAAAGACATTTTTTGAATCTATTTTCCGAACAGTGAGAGTAACGAGTTTAAGCAAAAATAATTTAGTATGTTTTTAATCCTTTACTGATGACTCTTTATATATTTTTAATCCCGGAATTCCAAAGGGTTTAAGCTCTCAAACCACGTGAATATCTCCTAAACTTATTTTCTACATTTTCCCAAAAATTGTATACTTTCTAGGTGACTGTTCAGTTATCCAAAACAGTTTAAAAGTTAATACACTATAACTTTAAATTACTTTGAACTCCAAAAAGTACATTATTGCGACCATAGTCGCATTGGGAACTGATAAATGATTAAGTAACTGCGACCATAAATTGTCAACCGTTAGTCATCAAATACTGTCCTTCGTATAATTTCTGAATGTTTGTCCGATCCTCCTATGAACAATTAAATTGGTGTTTACATATATTATGCGACCATGGACTGCGACTATGATCGCAGTACCGCGACTATGATCGCAGTACTTAACGAGAGTGATAGTATAATCACAGTTTACGTATTATTTATATTTTTTTGTTCTTTATTTTGTGAATGTTGTCTGATCCTCCTATGAACAATTAAATTGGTTTTTACATATATTATGCGACCATGGACTGCGACTATGATTGCAGTACCGCGACTATGGTCACAGTATTTAACAAGAGCGATAGTATAATCACAGTTTACGTATTATTTTATATTCTTTTTGTTCTTTATTTTTGACTGTTGTCTGAATAAGGACTGATTCTATAGTCGCAGTTCACCGTACCTTTTGTCTCAGCCGCCTATAACGTATGAATTATTTTTAATTATTGCATCCGTAGTAGGACTGCGACTATGGTCGCAGTGTTTAAGAGCAGCAGTCGCAGTTTGGATATATAATTAAAAGAGCTTATAAGTTAATATAGTGAGAAAGAGACCTTACAAAAAAATAAAATTAAAAGCTTTTAAAAGAAGACAAAATATAATGAATATCAGAAGATCAGGAAATCCTAATCCTCGTCATTATCACCATCATAAGCAGATTCATCGTCTTCATTCTTCTGCTCTTCCTCTTCATCACTTATTTCCTCATCATCTTCCTATTTTTGAGGTTTTTTTATTTCACCGATGAACTCCTAGAATGGATCGTCTCTATCAAGCTCTTCGTCTGACCCGTTGCTAGGAAGCGAGCCTACAGCATCAGAGGACATGCTTTCATCAAGCATGTCTCCGTCAAGTGGCAGAGGAATAATGTCTTCTTCACTAACCCACATGAAAACTTCATTATCATCATGAATAGGAGGATCAGTTAATACATTATTTGATGTAGTGAGATAGTCAAAAGGAGTGAAGTCCAGACTGGTATCAGATTCACCAGAATATCCTGAAGATAAAGGACCGGTGGGGAATGATTGAAGTTGAAATCTAAGTGTTCAGAGGAAGAAGATGGGGAAGACATGATTCAAGAATGAATTTTTTTTGGAAGTTTTTGAAATCAAATTGAAAAGGAAGAGCAAAAATATAGTTTTTAGGTATGAGATAATATATTAGTAACAAGCATTATATAAAGGTCAATATTGTGGAAGAACATGAATAGTATTAATAATTGTTACAGGTGATGGTTGAGTATGGTAAGAAGTGGTAAAAAAATTAAATATTTAATTGAAGATTTATTGCGGGAGAATCCGAAGAGTTCTTTTTTTTCAGAGGTTTAATACATGAAGTACAAATTAACTTTTTATAGAATTGTTTGCCTATATCTTTAGATTACATATGGTGCACATCTTTCCTTTCTCGAGATTAACATTAGTGCATCTCTTTTTTTTAGACTGTTATTGTATCACGGTGAAAAGAATATTAATTACTTCATTTAATTCAGTGTAATTAATACAGTAATTTTTATAAGATTTGATATACGCGAATTGATCTCAGGGTCGCATGGCTAATCCACCTTAGTCGCATATTAAAAATCTTTTACATAAGGCATAGGAAAGAAGATTGCGACTTTGATCGCAGTACTGAAGGAGGTCGCATTGTTGTACGATAGAATGCGACTAGGGTCGCAGACGTTATATAAAGAAGTTTTGTTATACAATGACTGCGACTAGTGATTGCGACTGTGTCGCAGTTGTCATATAAAATTGAAATTATATTGTATTAGGTCGCATAAAAACGTTTTGTTATATTATGAGTGCGACTAGTGACTGCGACTGTGTCGTAGTTGTTATATTGTATTAAGTCTGCGACCATGGCATGTTTTTTAAATTTTCAATGCTTCTGCTTATTTTACATTATATTGATCCAATTTTTTTTAATTATATTTTTCGATGTATTAAAATTACGAATTTTATAACTGTAAATATATTCAACTGAATTTTGTTTGTTCATGACTTTATTCCAGTTTAGAATTAAAAAAGGGGTATTTTTGTCAATTTGTTTCACGATTGTTTAGGCGGGATTTTTTTTGATTTTTTTGGCGCCAACACACTGCGGCCGATGTGTGGCATATATTCAGCCACGTCCCGCCGGCTGAGAAACTCTCTCAGCCTGCAGGCTGAGGTACAGTAACCCCATATATATATATATATATATATATAATTATATATATATATATATATGTGTATATATATATATATATATATATATATATATGTGTATATATATATATATATATATATATATATATATATATATATTATACAAAAATATGTACAACATCATATTTCTCCCACACCTAAATCTTTTTCGGTCTCATCCCTCTCTCTTCCCATCATTCCATTGGGTTCTTTTTGTTGGCCCAAAGGTCCATCACCCTAGTTTCGATGATGATTAACTCATGTAGTTATAGTTTATTAATAATTTTGTGTTTAAATAGTTTCAGTTGTTGACCAAGATATTAGTAGGTTTTTAGCTTCAACAAAGAGTTTTTGGAGGTAACACATATAGATTCAAGAGCTCGCGCATCAAGATCGAATCTAGCACTCGATTGGAGTCAAGCTCGTTGGATCGCGTTTGGATCGAGTCGGCTTAAAGACAAGAAGACTTCAGTTTGTGTTTAGTTTAGTATGTTTAGATCTTTTATAAATGTAGATAGTATTGATATGCTCAAGTTCACATACACACACAGGTTTAAAGTTTATTGATTTTGATTTTCAGTTTAATCGATTTTAGATTTCATATCAAAAGCATAGATATATATCTTATAAGCATATTGGATTCTATCCATATACAATATGCTTCAAATTTGTTTCAATATCATGTTTTTGTATTTATATAAGTTTTGAAAAAATCGGATTTCCATTTCTAAGTTTAGTTTTTGAAAAATACCATTTTTGTTTAAAGGTCAAATTTCAATATCACAAAAATAGTTCAAATAGTTTGTAATATGTGTTGAATTCACACAGATTTGTTATTCAAAGATATTATAAGAATTTATTTTTGTGAAATTTATGGGATTTAATTAAAATTTAAAAGACAAGTTTTCAATACCCTAAATCCCCAGCCAGATCAGCTGGCGGTCGACCAAGCCGGTCGACCGGACCAGAGGTCGATCGACCGATGTGCATGAGGGACGTGCACATGGCCAGCCATGAAGACCGGTCGACCGCACGGTCGACCTACTGAGAGCACCCCACTCTCGAGTGCTGGCCAGTCGACCGGGCGATCGACCGATGGCTTTGGCCGGGCGACCGGGAGGTCAACCGAAAGCACAACGGTCATAAATATGACCGTTGCGCCGGTCAACTGGGCGGTCGACCGGAAGGTCATTTTTGACCTTTCCAGACTGCCAATGGGTAGATTTTTGAAAGGCTATATATATGCCTTCTCTTGAGCTGATTTCACCAAGATTTTTGAAGAGAAAATTTTCTATCTTTTAAGTATTTTTCAGCAAGAGTTTAAAAGAGTTTTTGTGGTTAAAAGATTTATCTTTTATTTGTTTCCAAGGGTTGAAATATTTCAAAGAAAAGAGTCTTTTGGGAATTGGTTTGATCTTGATTTCAATATCTATTTGGAGATTTTTTCAATTATTTTTCTTTGTTTCAAACATCTTGTTTTCCTCACACTTGAGCTATCATTTCTATCCTATCTATAGGATCTTTGTTTTGTGAAAAAATTAGTTTGTGGTCATTAAGATCAGCAGGAGTTGTAACCTTCTTTGTGTTTGTTGTTATCCCTCTTGTGTAGAGGTGATTGTGGAGGTTGTGTTTGATTGTGTTGGTATCCCTCTAAGTGTAGAGGTGATTGAGGTTGGAGTTTTGGCTTTATGCCTATCCTTCTAAGTGTAGAGGTGATTATTGTTTTTAGCTTTATGTCTATCCCTCTAGTGAGAGGTGATTGTGTTTGCTTTGTACCTATCCCTCTATTGAGAGGTTAATCTTGTGTGGCTTAGTGCCTTGCCTCTTGTGTAGGGTTGTTGTTGTTTGAGAGAGGAGTTGTGTGCTCCAAGTTTGTATTACCCAAATTCTCAGTGAGTTCCCTGTGTGGGAAGTCCTGTGTGGACGCATTAGTGAAAATCCTTCTGTGTGAAGGCGGGAACGTAGAGCAGTGGCTCGAGCCTTAAAACATATCTTGGCATTTGCGATTGATCCACCATATTTAAACTCTTTCTTTTATACCTTGTTTTGTTTCATATTGTTCATATCCTACATATATGCTTGGTATTGTTTGTTTGTGCCCATACTAATGTTGAACCAAGAGAGCTTTAAATAGCTCCTCAACTCTTATTTAGAATAATTTAGAGGAGATAATCCAGAGCCTTTCACCGGTAATTCAGCTACACTCTTTGATTACACTTAGGGGCCGTTTGTTTCGCGTAAAACTCCATAATTCGTAAATGACCTACTACCCAGTTACAACTACGGCGTTTGTTTGGACCGTAATTCGTAAAAGACTTACGTAACTCAACTAGCACTCACTTGCAACCCAGTTACCACTCACTTACAGCCCAGTTACAGTTAATTTTGTGGTCATACAAATTTGTAATAATTTTTATTAATATTAAAATTTTTTAATATTTAACTTTTTTAATATTTATTTGCAGTATTAAAACTTTTAAAATCACGAAATAGTTAATTTTGTGGTCAATTTTTCACTTACAACTTATACATTACGACAACCAAACATCATAAAGTACAACTTTTCCACTTTACAATTTTATATTACCAACCAAACACCGTAAAATTTACATACACGTAACTCATTTACAATTGTAAAAGACTTTACCAATTATAACTACGAATTACGGCCAGTTACGACAACCAAACAGACCCTTAGTCTGTTGTAATTTTGTTTTAATTCTGCATCATTTGTCATTGATTAGCCTTACACCTATTCACCCCCCTCAAAATGTATTTTCAATTGGTATCAGAGCCTACGCTCCTGATATAAGGTTTAACCACCTAGGAGTGAGATCTTCACTAGCTAATCTATATTTGCATTTACACATATATAGTTTATACACTCATGAATTTCATGATCCCTCCTATGTTTGATGTTTCTAACATCGATGTATGAAAGATTAAGATGAGTGCTTATTTGAAAGCCCTAAGATTGCATGTGTATCTTATTACTACCAAGAAATCCTATCATAGTAATAACAAGCATATAGAGGCCAATGCACAAACCCTATAGGCACTTAGGCGCACTCTAAGTAAAGAATATCTTATGCTGATTTCTCATTGTGATTCTGTTTTTGCAGTGTGGAACACTTGACCTCTCCCAAGCTTCAAACGAAACTATGTGAAGAAGGAACTCTTGGTGGATGAGTCCGAACAAACTTGCTACATGGTCCAAGGGAATGACTCCCTTGAGGTAAATTCGAAAACTCAATTAGATGATTGTGCTAGTTCTTCTGCAGATGATTATATTGATGCTGATACATTAAATGAAGAACTATCTTTAGTTTGTAAAAACTTTCTAGAAAAATATCAAGTTTTGAAAAATAAAAGGTTTAAACTAAAAGAAAAAAATAAAGATTTATTTTCAAAACTTAATATGGCTTTACAAGAGAAGGTTGAGATTTCAAGTAAAAGAGATTCCTTGAAAACCCAACTTGACCTTGTTTTAAAGAAAAATAAAATTTGAAAAGTAAAAATAATTGTGATGATGTTTTGAAGAAAATTAAAGTTCTATCTTCAAAACTTGATTTTGTTTTAAAAGAGAACAATTCTTTGAAACAAAATTGCTTCAATTTCGAAAGAATTAGATTTGATTTCTAATGAAAATAAATGTTTAAAAAATAATTAAAATTCGCATGTTTGTCATGCTTCACCATCTAGTATACCTATTGCATGCTCCACTTATTCTAACATTGAAAATGATATAAATATATTAAAGAAGAATGTTGATTGTTTGGGCTCCACTTTGAGCCAATGTGCCATGAACCACACACGATTGGAATTCATGTTTCGAAAGAAACGAGTTTCACATATGCATGCACACCATACACGGCATACACATGACTCTCATGTTCACACACATGACACTATGTATGCTCATGTGTACATTTGTGTACATTGTGGACGTAAGGGCCACCTTATAAAATTTTGTTATAATAGGATACATAATTCAAATTTTATAAATAAATTTGTTTAGGTTAGGAAAGGTACTAACCCCCATAGACCCAATCAGATATGGGTACCAAAATTCACTCATATTCTATTTAATGTAGGCGCGGGCTCTCGCTTGACGTGAGAGTAATGGTGCCTTAATGGTGGATGCGTTCTGAACCAAATGGTGACACTTTTGGATGCATCACTTTCAAGGAAAGTTTGGTAGGAGAACCGCCATGGTTTGGAGATCTAGAGATTTATCCTATAGGTTTTGATAACTATCTCTAACTCCTCATTTAGTTTACATGCTTTTATTGATTGATTTTTAGCATGTTTTAGTTTTTCATGATTGTTATATTAAATTCCATGCTTATTAGACTTATGATATACATAGATAGTCTTTTGAGATATACCCATGTTCATATGGACCTTTAATTTTGTGTTCTCACTATTGTTTAACTATTACCAATATGCTAGTTCTAAGACATGTGCATTTACATAATGATCATATTGCTGTTTGTTTATGGTTTTGCACTTCATGCATTGATTACAGTTTAGATGTAGTTTTCATGAAAACTTGTATATATACTTATACAACTAATGAGCCACATTTGATTTTCGCATGTTTGTACTTAATTGCTCATTTGTACCCATTAAATATACTAGTATAGCCTAGCTTTGATGATTATTACATTTTAGCTTGTATTCTTTATTTGTGTACATGTTTTCATATAAATATGTTTAGTTTCATGTATATGTCAATTTTGTCAAAACTTTAGATATACATGTATACCCTTGAGTCATTTGCCTTCATGCAAATTCTTTTATGAACTCATTTATATTTAGGGATATGTATGTATAGTTCTAGTTTAGACAAAACATACATATGCCTTGAAGTTTGTACCATTTTAATGAAAATTAATTTTCATGTTTTTCATGTTTATAAAGAAATTTCATTTGAGCTTAAATGCCTTATTCCAAGATTTTGTTGATTACATGAGTTTTTACACTTTATGTTTGATGTTTACTCATGATTTATTTTCATGAGATTATATGAGTTTTATAGGCTTTGAGTGTCAATTGTTGAGTGATTTTCATGTTTTCATAAATATATTCTTATTTTATTCCTTACTTGAAGGACTTCGTACTAGTTTTCAAGATTATCATAAAACTAATTCGTATTCTTCAAATTGGTAGAGTTTTCAAATATGTTAAATTATTTTCAAATCCTATTTTTGAAAACCTATACCTTCAAAGGGCGGATAGTTGGGCGACCATGCCTTGTATGTTGGTCCCGAGATGATGCCAAATGCGGAACTTTCTCTGTTGGCACTTATGGATCTAAATTACAAAGTCAACACAAATACTAAACAAAGAAGGATTAAATTAAACAAATAAATAAACTTGCAGTAAAGAAAATCAAATCTCAGAAAAGTTTAGACAAACGCAAACACGAGAGATTTATCCTGGTTCGGTCCTCGTGACCTACATCCAGTCCCTAAGACACCCGCTTGAGATTTTCCTTTATCCTTGATTTTATATACCCAAAATCACAACCATGCACACCACTTGACAAATCCCCTTTGCCAAATGTGTACACCTTCTCTTCCACCAAGAGAACAAACTCCACCTTGTACAACTGCTTCTACACCAAGAAGACACCCGTGTAAAATGATTGCTTTGAGTATTACAACACTTTCCTATAAGCCTTGGTACTGTGTATGAACGTGGACAAGGTCTAGTATAGGAGACAAACTTCAGAGAACTTCACTAAGGAATTTGAATTTGGTGAAGAACTGAAGTGGGAACAGTTTTCAGGATTGGCAGAATTTTTGATCTTAGAAAACTGAAGATTTGGATTGGTATTTGGTCTTTGGATTAACCACCCTATTTATAGCTGTACACTAGGGTAAGTTAGGGTAGTTACAGGTGCAATTCAAGTGATTGAAACGTTGGAAAACGTTGCACAAAAGACCAGATAACAGAAACTGTCCAACAGTCAGAAACTACCTATAGTCGACTTGCCTTTTGAGTTAGTCGACTAGTCTAGGCAAATTTTCAAAGAGTAGTCGACTAGGTTTGAGTATAAGTCGACTAGGTCAAGATAAGCTCAAGTGACAGGTTTCTGGATAACTGAATCAAGTCGACTGCAACATCGTTCAAGTCAACTGGACCAGTTATTAGTCGACTAGGGGCATAGTATTAGTCGACTAACAAGGTCTATTAGTCGACTAGGTTTGTCTGTTAAGTCGACTAATGGACAAACAGAGAGTTGGATTTCTTTTGGACACATGACTACTCGACTAGGAGGTTTGGGTTAGTCGACTACCAAGTGGATTAGTCGACTATAAGGGACTATAAGTCGACTATGTATCAAAGATATGTGTGTGTGCATCAAGGCTTTTGATATGCTATTTCATAATTACAAAGCACATCATATCAACTCTCTTTGCGACATCTAGATCATGAAGAACTCTTGATTCGTCGTGTGTTAGAGCTCCAAATGAAATACTTCACAAATGTCTTCATCGAAACATGTTCCAACATTCTCCCCCTTTTTGATGATGACGCTTTGTGTGCAAAGGTGCTCCCCCTGCAGAAAATAGGTTATATTTTCCTCCCCCTGCAGAAAATGGGTTATAACAGATATAGAAATACTTTGTTCTCCCCCTGTAACAAATATATCATAATATATATATATATATGTTCTTAATAACTTTCTTATATGGTACCTGCAAGATAAACGTTAGATGGTACCAAACATAAAAGAACATATTATCCTTTAGGAGTCCAAATCCATTTAGAATTTGGTTTCCACCTGTTAGTATACACATAATTGCATGAATCACATAAATCATGAATGTATGATGCAATATAGGTATTTTTATCATGAATACTTAAATTCTTAGGAACCATACAAACTTATTTTTCTTAGACTTTCTTTTTACAAAAGAACTATATGGATTACTACAATATGAAGAATTTTCAATATATCCAATACCATAATTATTATGTGACAACTTCCGAAAAGATAATAAATCATTCAACATTTCTTTTCCTTGATTGAACTTAGTCACATTTTGCAAAATATCTTCATATTTCTTTTTGAAAACTGAAATATCTTTATCTAAAATAGAAATCTTTTTATTCAAAGACTCAGTTTCCTTTTTAAGAAAAATGTTCTCTTTTATAAACTTCTCATTATCATTTTTCAAAGATGATATGACTTTTTCAAACTCATCTTGTTGAGAATTTATAGAAGATACTTGTAAAACATAACATGAATTTTCATTTAAAAGTTTTTCATTTTCTTTTGATAAAACTTTATTTTTCAGTTTTTCATGCTTTAGATCATTAAACAATTCATGAAATGCATCAGAAAGTTCAGTAAATGATACCTCATCATCTTCTATGGCCATGTAACATAGGTTGACACGTTCAGTGGATTCTTCTTCGTCAGAAGATAAGGAATCACTGTTCTCCCATGAGGCTTCATAGTTTTTCTTCTTTCTGAACTTTTTGCTCTTGATTTTACTTTTATTTTGAGCAATGGGCAATCCATCTTCATATGACCTGGTTTATTGCAATTAAAGCATTTGAATTTACCTTGCTTTAGAAATCTCCTGAATTTCTTTGAAAGCATTGCCATCTCCTCTTCATCGTCATTTGAATCGTCCGTGTCGGATGATGTATGGAAGGCAATTTCTTTCTTCTTTGAGTGGTGTTGTCATTCCTCCTTCTTTCTTTCTTCCAATTGCACTTCATATGCCATTAGATTACCGATTAAGTTTTCTAATGTCATAGTTGAGAGATCATTGGCTTCTTCAATTGCGTTTGTCTTCTTCTCCCATTCTAGTGTGAGTGCACGAAGGATCTTACGAACTCTTTCAACTTGGGTGTAGTCCTTTCCAAGAGATGATAAGGTATTGGTAATGTCGGTGAATCTTGTAACCATTTCTGATATGGTTTCATTCTCCTCCATTTTGAATAATTCAAACCTGTGGACAAGAACAGATATTTTAGACTCTTTAACTTTACTTGTGCCTTCGTGTGTTACCTAAAGAGTATGCCATATTTGATGTGCAGAAGTGGCTGTTGACACTCTGTTGAACTCTTCTTTGGTTAAGGCACAGAATAGAGCATTCATCGCTTTGGCGTCAAGGTTCGCATTCTTCTTTTGATCATCACTCCAAGCGCTGTAGTTGGTTATTGGCTTGGTGTACGATGCTTCTACGATATTCCAAAGTTCGTAGTTGAGCGATTGCAAGTAGATCTTCATTCTATACTTCCAATAGTTGTAGTTGGATCCGTCAAATAGCGGTGGACGTTGTGTAGAATGTCCTTCTTTGAATTGGGATGATGAAAACTCTGTTGCCATCCTTGTTGTTGACTAGGTATGCAGGGCTTGTATGCCGGTTCAGTGACGAAGGTTCTGATAGCAAATGTAAGACCTGCTCTGATACCAAATGTTGGTCCTGAGATGATGCCAAATGCGGAACTTTCTCTGTTGGCACTTATGGATCTAAACTACAAAGTCAACACAAATATTAAACAAAGAAGGATTAAATTAAACAAATAAATAAACTTACAGTAAAGAAAATCAAATCTCAGAAAAGTTTAGACAAACGCAAACACGAGAGATTTATCCTGGTTCGGTCCTCGTGACCTACATCCAGTCCCCAAGCCACCCGCTTGAGATTTTCCTTTATCCTTGATTTTGTATACCCAAAATCACAACCATGCACACCACTTGACAAATCCCCTTTGCCAAATGTGGACACCTTCTCTTCCACGAAGAGAACAAACTCCACCTTGTACAACTGCTTCTACACCAAGAAGACACCCGTGTACAATGATTACTTTGAGTATTACAACACTTTCCTATAAGCCTTGGTACTGTGTATAACGTGGACAAGGTCTAGTATAGGAGACAAACTTCAGAGAACTTTACTAAGGAATTTGAATTTGGTGAAGAACTGAAGTGGGAACAGTTTTCAGGATTGGCAGAATTTTTGATCTTAGAAAACTGAAGATTTGGATTGGTATTTGGCCTTTGAATTAACCACCCTATTTATAGCTGTACACTAGGGTAAGTTAGGGTAGTTACAGGTGCAATTCAAATGATTGAAACGTTAGAAAACGTTGCACAAAAGATCAGATAACAGAAACTGTCCAACAGTCAGAAACTACCTATAGTCGACTTGCCTTTTGAGTTAGTCGACTAGTCTAGGCAAATTTTCAAAGAGTAGTCGACTAGGTTTGAGTATAAGTCGATTAGGTCAAGATAAGCTCAAGTGACAGGTTTCTGGATAACTGAATCAAGTCGACCGCAACTTCCTTCAAGTCGACTGGACCAGTTATTAGTCGACTAGGGGCATAGTATTAGTCGACTAGAAGGTCTATTAGTCGACTAGGTTTGTCTGTTAAGTCGACTAATGGACAAACAGAGAGTTGGGTTTCTTTTGTACACAGACTAGTCGACTAGGAGGTTTGGGTTAGTCGACTACCAAATGGATTAGTCGACTATAAGGGACTATAAGTCGACTATGTATCAAAGATATGTGTGTGTGCATCAAGGCTTTTGACATGCATTTCACAGTTACAAACCACATCATATCAACTCTCTTTGGGACATCTTGATCATGAAGAACTCTTGATTCGTCGTGTGTTAGAGCTCCAAATGAAATGCTTCACAAATGTCTTCATCGAAACATGTTCCAACATTGTATACTCATTATTGAAAATCTATTTAAACATGTGTATGAATAGAGTTGTAGGTATGAGTTATACCTTGATCCTAATTATATTTTCAATTGGTATCACAATTGATATTTTCATGTTTGTATACTCATATGTGTTTTCTATATGTGTATGCTTCAAACTTCAAATAGTATCAATTTCAATTGGTATTTATATTTTCATGCACATATATATGATAATTTGATTGTGCTTACTATATCTTTACATCTTAAAGTACAAATTATGTTTATGCTAAGCTTGATTTAGTCCTTAAATGTCAATTATTTTTCAATTAGTATCTTATGCAAGCTTATGCATTGTTTTTATTAGTATTTCATAAAGGGGAGAAAAAATCGTGTTTTATCTTTCAATCGGTTTTATTTTCTAATGGTATCTTATTCTCATTATTTATGATGAAAAATACTTTATTTTGGTATATGCTAACATTTTCAATATTGGTATCAATAATCTTAAATTGGTATTATTCTCAATTTGATCTCCTTATTTAAGATGAGTTGTGTTTACCCAAAAAATTTGATTTGTATTTTCATTTGGTTTTTACTTTCAATTTCAAGATTTATAATATATATATTTCAATTGGTATCAAAAACTTACAATGTTTCATTTTCTATTTTGTTTCAAAAATTTACAAGATATTTTTCAATTTGTATCTTTTGGTATCTTAAAATTTTTGTTTATTTTCAATTGGTATCATAAATTGGTATCATAATGTTTCAATATATAACTTTATCATTAATTGGTATATTTTCAATTGGTATCATTATGTTTCGATATATAACTTTATCATAAATTGGTATATTTTCAATTGGTATCTTAAATATTGTTTGATTTGTTTTCGCCCCTTTGTTGATGAATTGACAAAAAGGGGGAGAAGAATTTTGAGAACATATATATATATATATATATATATATATATATATATATATATATATATATATATATATATATATATATATATATATATATATATATATATATATGCATGTTTACTTTCTTGTTTAATACATATATATTTGTTTATGCAAAAAGGGGAGCAGTATTTGGAGAGTTTATATATGTTAATTTCCTCATTTATGGATATATGTGTTATTTGGTTTATGCATTTCATTGAATATCTATTTGTTTATTTCTATGCATGAGTTAAAGAGGAGCTTCTATGAAGCTTTACTTTAATTCATGCATATATAACTCCATGAGTTTTGTCATCATTAAAGGGGGGAGATTGTTGGCCCAAAAGCCCATCACTCTAGTTTTAATGATGATTAACTCATGTAATTATAGTTTACTAATAATCTTGTGTTTAAATAGTTTCAGTTGTTGACCAAGATATTAGTAGGTGTTTAGCTTCAACAAAGGAGTTTTTGGAGCTAAACATGTAGATTCAAGAGCTCGCGCGTTAAGATCGAATCTAACACTCGATTGGAGTCAAGCTCGTTGGATCGTGTTTGGATCGAGTCGGCTTGGAGACAAGAAGACTTCGGTTTGTGTTTAGTTTAGTATTTTTAGATCTTGTGTTAAGGTAGATAGTATTGATATGCTCAAGTTCACATACACACACAGGTTTAAAGTTTATTGGTTTTGATTTTCGATTTAACTGATTTTGGATTTCACATTAAAAACATAGATATATATCTTATATGTATATTGGATTCTATCTATATACAATATGCTTCAAATTTGTTTCAATATCATGTTTTTGTATTTAAATGAGTTTTAGAAAAATCGGATTTCCATTTCTAAGTTTAGTTTGTGGAAAATCCCGTTTTTGTTTAAAGGCCAAATTTCAATATCACAAAAATAGTTCAAATAGTTTGTAATATGTGTTGAATTTTAGTCACACATATTTATTATTCAAAGATATTATAAGAATTTATTTTTGTGAAATTTATGGGATTTAATTGAAATTAAAAAGACAAGTTTTCAATACCCTAAATCCCCAGTCAGCTCAGCTGGCGGCCTACCAAGCCGGTCGACCGGACCAGAGGTCGGTCGACCGATGTGCACGAGGGACGTGCACATCGCCAGTCATGAAGGCCGGTCGTCCGCACGCTCGACCTACTGAGAGCACCCCACTCTCGGGTGCTGGCTGGTCGACCGGGCGGTCGACCAATGACTTTGGCCGGTCGACCGAGCGGTCGACCGGAGGCACAACAGTCATAAATATGACCGTTGCGCCGGTCGACCGAAAGGTTATTTTTGACCTTTCCAGACTGCCAGCGGGCAAATTTTTGAGAGGCTATATATATGCCTTCTCTTGAGCTGATTTCACCAAGATTTTTGAAGAGAAAATTTCCTATCTTTCAAGTATTTTTTAGTAAGAGTTTAAAAGAGTTTTTTTGGTTAAAAGATCTATCTTTTATTTGTTTTCAATGGTTGGAATATTTCAAAGAAAAGAGAGTCTTTGGGAATTGGTTTTGATCTTGATTTCAATATCTATTTGGAGATTTTTCCAATTGTTTTCCTTTGTTCCAAATACCTTGTTTTTCTCACACTTGAGCTATCATCTCTATCCTATCTATAGGATCTTTGTTTTGTGGGAAAATTGGTTTGTTATTTTTGAGATCACCAAGGTTGTAACCTTCTTTGTATTTGTTATTATTCTTTTGGTGTAGAGGTGATTGTGGAGGTTGCGTTTGGTTGTATTGGTATCCCTTTAAGTGTAGAGGTGATTGAGGTTGGAGTTTTGGCTTTGTGCCTATCCCTCTAAGTGTAGAGGTGATTATTGTTTTTGGCTTTGTGCTTATCCCTCTAGTGAGAGGTGATTGTGTTGGTTTTGTGCCTATCCCTCTATTGAGAGGTTGATCTTGTGTAACTTAGTGCCTTGCCTCTTGTTGTTATTGTTTGAGAGAGGAGTTGTGCACTCCAAATTTATATTACCCAAATCCTTAGTGGAGGTTCCCTGTGTGGGAAGTTCTGTATGAACGCATTAGTGGAAATCCTTCTATGTAAAAGCGGGGACGTAGAGCAGTGGCTCGAACCTCGAAACATATCTTGGTGCTTGCGATTGATCCACTATCTCTAAATTCTCTCTCTCTTTTATGCCTTGCTTTGTTTCATATTGTTCATATCATACATATATGCTTGGTATTGTTTGTGTGTGCCCATACTAGTGTTGAACCAAGAGATCTTCAAATAGCTCCTCAGCTCTTATTTAGAGGAATTTAGAGGAGATAGTCCAGAGCCCTTCACCAGGAATTCGGCTACACTCTTTGATTACACTTAGTGTGTTGCAATTTAATTTTAATTCCACATCATTTGTCATTAAATTAGCCTTACACCTATTCACCCCCCTCAAGGTGTATTTTCACTCTTTATAGAGCATAGTGGGGAGGCCAATCTTTTTGTCATTTTAGCTCTCTTCCTCCTCAGTCTCACCTTTTTTAAGTTTTCCTTCCTCATATTTCTACATTCATTATTCAAAAATGATCAGCATCACACTTCTCAGTTGAAACTTTCTCACTATGAATGCCTAGGAATTCTAACTTAATTTCGTACATCTCCTTAAAACTTAGGTCAACACTTTCCACTGGAGGTGTGTAATTATCCAAAATATCCCTAGTCTGTTTATCCAAACACATGAGTTCTTCTTCGAAGCGGTTTTCAAAGAGTAGGTCAATCGGAGGTTCTTGAATTATATTCTCATGCGATATATCATTGGTTGGCTCATCGAAAGTGAAAATATTCAAATTAAATTTCTTTTTTTAAAGCGTACTCTAAAATTAGAATCTCTGACATATGCCTTCTCATTAATATAATTGCATTCATTCTTAAATAATTCATCAAGAAACAGAGACTCATTCCCTATACCTTCACTTTCTTCATCACAATTGTTTTCAACAAAGTTTACCTTAAACGGCTGGTCTCTTATCTAACGAGGTTGTTTTTCTAGGTTGAAGACATTGACTTCTCTAGTCATGTCCCTAAAGATTAATCTCATAGACCCATTCCTACAATTGATAATAGCATCGACAGTAGTAAGGAATGGGCGCCCTAGGATAATAGGAGTTTGAGCCCTAAGATTGGACATAGGTTGTGTGTCAAGAACTATGAAATCAACTGGGTAGATAAACTCCCCGACCCGAATAAGGACATCATTAATTTTTCCCTTTGAAACTTTCGCAGAACGGTCAACCAGTTGGATTATGACTCGAGTTGGACTAAGATCGCCCAACCCGAGTTGTTGATAAATTGAGAATGGAAGCAGGTTGATACTTACTCCTAAGTCAAGAAGTGCATGACTAATCTCGGTTTGTCCTATAGTGCAGGCAATGGTGGGACAACCTGGATCCTTGTACTTGACAGGGATCAGACCTGACAGTAGCTCACTAATGTTAGTGGTTAAGAAGACTTTCTTGAGTACATTAGTCTTTCTCTTCTTGGTGCACATGTCCTTAAGAAATTTTGCATAGGATGGGACTTGTTGGATGGCATCAAGAAGTGGCACATTTATCTTCACTTGGTTGAACATCTCAATTATCTTATCCATGTGTGGATTATGCTTATTGTTCTTCAGCCTATTAGGAAATGGTATTGTAGGCTTGTATACCTGACTGGTTGACTTACCTTTTTCAGATTCGTCAGATTTGGAAGGATTGGGACTAGATAAAGTGGATGCTTGAGTGTGATTGTGCTGAATGGGATTGGATGGTGTTGATACTTGACTATCAACTTTCATTCCCGACCTCAATGTATGAACAGCATTACATTGATTCAATGATTGATCCTCAGTCAAATGAGCTTGTTGAGAATTCCTAGGATTCATTATTGGCTGACTGGGCAAGGTATCATTTTGCCTCTCATTCTGTGGATTGGTTAATTGGCTCACTTGAACCTCTAGCCTCTGAATTATTTGCATGAGGGAATCTTGGTTCTTCATGTACCTTTTCATGTTTCTCTCAAAGTCAGTTATTCTCCTCTAAGTTGAGGATTCTGGAAGGAAGATTGTGGAGCTTGGTTGGAAAAGTTTTGTTGATAATTTAAAAAATTGGGCGGATGGTTGGGAGAATTATGATGGTGATTAGAAAAGTTAGATTGATGATTGGAAGAATTATTAGAATGATGAAAGTGGCTTGCATGGTTTGACCGTAGGTGGTCATTATTGTATTGGCTCCATGAGAAATTTGGGTGGTTTATCCAACCAGAATTGTACGTTAGTGCATAAGGATCATTGTTCATCCTTAAAAAGGTCACATTCATCGGTTTAGGATATTGTTGCTGAGCTTGAAATACATGACACTCCTCAAACACATGATTCATAACTTGATAGTATGTACAGCACGGAGTTGAAAATTAGTTTGGGCTGACTTGATAGACTGGACTTGGTTCCTTAGTTTCTAAAGCTTCCAGTCTTCTTACTAGATTAGCTAATATAGCCTCGTTAGCTATGGATGATTCAATTGAGTGGAGACCTAAATTTTAAAGAGATGGAGTTTGAATTTCTCAAGTTTTCACTAGTTGGTTCCCATTGGATGGTCTTTTCAGCTAGATTCTCATATAAATCTCATCCTTCATTTCTCATCCTTCTACAAAAATCCCCTTGGCACATGGTCTCTAAGAGGGTCTTAGTTTAGTAGTCTAAGCCGTCATAAAGAATTTGGTATAGTCGCTATTTTTCTATTCCATGATGAGGACATTGGACAAGGAAGTCTTTAAAACGTTCAAAGTACCTCCAAAACGGTTCACTAGGTTCTTACTTGAACTGCATGATGTTCTTCCTAACGAAAGTAGTCTTATGAATTGGATAGAATTTCTTCAAGAAGACCTTCATGAAACTATCCCAGAATGTAGAGCCAGCCGCTAAGCTGTAAAGTCATTTCTTAGCTAAGTCCTTAAGAGCAAATAGGACAAATCTCAACCTAATAGCATCATCTACAAGGTGTGAGATTTTCATCATTAAGCATACTTCCTCAAATTCTCTTATGAAGAAATATGCATCTTCAGACTCTAAGCCATGGAACTTAGGAAGTGTGTTGATGAACTGTGACTTAAGCTCAAATTTGTGTTTACCAACCGATGAAAGTTGGATGCAGGATGGAAGTGAGGTTCTAATAGGATAGAATCTATCCTGCAAAGATGTCGGTTGAGCCATAACCGAATCTGGTCTTGGTTCGAACTTGGGTGGTGATGTGTTTCTAGTTAACCTAGATGAATTAGGGTCTCTTGACCACACTTGCATACACAAACACTATCACAAACAAGTTCACCCAATAGTCAACAAAAATAAACAACCAAGCCTAGTCTAAGGTAACCTTGACCTAGACAACTCCTAACTAGTTGATTGTCCACAGGAGGTATAATGCAGATTTTGATCACAAACTAATCAGCCAAGTCAGGGCAAGATTGGTGGGAGGTATCCATGCAAAAGTGACGGGCCTAATTAAGCCAAACTACTAGCCTTCAGGGTTTCGCCCCTCAATCCCTGTCCTTAGACACTGATTTGGCAAGAGTTAAATTCTAACACCTTCCCCCTTAGGATAATCTCCTAATGAGTTTGAGATGTCCCTAAGGCCAACATCTATCAGATTTTAAATTAGGCTTAAGTTGTGCGTGCTTGGAGATGGTTTGTGGGCTAAGGAAGGGTAATGACTTCCCCACCTTATCTTGATTTGGGTTTTGCTCTTAAGATATATTGTGCAAAGTGTGCAAGATATAGAAAAGTAACATTCACAAGTAAATATCGTCCAGGAATGTTTTCTAAACTATATGCTATGCATACTTACCTTGTCCTAGCTATCTTCAACAGTAATTGTAAAAAAAACGTAATTAGACAAATGCCTAGAATGCAAGTCTAAACGTTTTTTTAAGCAATTGGCAAACAATCAGATTACTGTTGGATTAAAATAGGAAGTGTGAATATCAGATATAGCAAAAATAACACACAAAAATTGTATTTTTGCAAAGCAATATGTCCTGCAAAAAGAGTTTTTAGTAGTCCAAAACTTTCAAACTTTTGCGCTGCAATTTCTTGAAACTTTTGTTTCCTACTTTCAAGAGTAGGAGCACAGAATAGCAAGTCTTCTCCTACAAAGCTTGAGTACTAAATCCGATTCTCTAACGTCCCTGAAATAAGACACCAAAATTGTTAGGAAAATAATTACATTGTTCCCTCCCCGACAACGGCGCGAAAAATTTGATTACAAATGAAAGCAGTGAGATTTACCGTCTAACTTTTGGGCTAACGGGTCATGTCCACGAGGAGGAATGTGATAGAAGCTTTTCGATGAATTGTTAAACAACAAAGAATGGTGTTGGTATGTTTCTTTTTTTTAATATTGAAAAAGAGAATGGAGACTAGGGAAATGATTAAAAGAAAATTTGCAAATTTAGAGAAGGCTTTGGAAAAAGTGATCTTTAAACAATCTTGAAGATTGTTTGGTTGTTTTTAATATAGGAAAAAGATCTGAGCTCACTATCTTACTACTCAACGATATGTTCTTCTCTTGAAATTCATAATGCCTCAACTTGATCATAGACAAAAACTTAAGCTTGAGTTTTGAAAGTCTTAAGTAAAGCAAATAAGATCGTTTGGAAACGTTTAACTCTTTTTCATAAGAGATCCTTCAGAACTAAATGTTAAATCATCAAGTTATTTTTCAAGTATGAAATAAAAACAAGTTCAAGTGATGTTTTAAAAGAAAAAGAAGTTTAGAAATCCAAACCCATCCTCATGTGCCTTCAAGAACACTTTCAAAGAAGAAAGGCTTACTTTAAGGCATAAATATAATTCCATTGGGTTCTTTAGATCAAAACCATTTAATACAAGAGGGATCGAAGAGAGAACGATAGTGAGCCCAGAAAAAAATGAATTTAGCGACTTATAATTACGGTAAAGCGAGACATGTTAACGAAATAAGACATACCCGTGAATTGGACAAGAAGAGAAGCATTGAACCTTTACTGATGTCACTTCAATCTTCAGATTACATTACTCTATTCCTCTCTCTCATTGGTATTTGGACTGAGCTACAAATTAAAGTATAGAGATACAACTTCTTTATACTATCTAACAAAGACCTAAACCCTAAAAATAAAGAGAAAAACTTAAACTAATTTTCGGTCCCTTTTTCTCTAAAAAATACAGTATTTATAGGCAAAAACTAAATGGGGGAGAGCGTATGAAGATAGAGGGAGCAAATGCTCCCCCAACAGACACAACCAAGCCGCGAAAAACGCGGCCATAGTGTGGCCAGGTGGCCACACCTGGTTGGTAGCACTTCCCGGTTTGGTGATTTATCCTTATCTCTTGTTGGTTTTCCCATTTCAGCTCTTGGATTTGACGAAACGGCCTTTGATCTTTGGCTTTAACTAATTTATTTGAGAAGATTCATTTTAACCAATTTTCAACCTCTCAGATTTGTCATGATCTGCTCTGATTTTTTAATTTTGAATTAATTCTGAATTAAATCAGAATTTGATGGGCTTTTGGGCTCGTTTATCTTCCCTTTCCTGTAGTAATGGGCCTACATTTTATAAAGAAAAATAAGACTTATTAATATGATTTATTAGATAATAAATATGATAATGTGACAATATATATGCAATATATGTGACCGATAGATCTTTAACTCAAGGTTGTTAGACCTAAATCAAGAGCACCAAGCTCTGATACTAATTGAAATACACCTTGAGGGAGTGAATAAGTGTACTAGCTAATCTAATGCAAATGAAGCAGAATTAAAAACTATTTACGCAAACTAAAGCTAATGAGCTAACACACAAAGTATAACACAAGAGTGTAGCTGAATTCCTGGTGAAGGGCTCTGGACTATCTCCTCTATATTCCTCTAGATTAAGAGTTGACGTGCCACTATGGCTCTCTTAATTGAGTACAAGTACAAGCAAACAATCCCAAACATATATCAATTAAGCACAAGTATATCAAGCATATAAAGAGATAGACAATGTAAGCATGCAAGATATATAAATACAAGTGAGAGAGAGATGAGCAATCACAAATACGGGAGAATTGTTTCAAGGTTCGAGCACCCTTGCTCTACGTCTCCGCCTTCAACACTATGAAGGATTTTCACTATAACGATCCTGCAAGATCACTCGGTGTCGCAATACCTACAACGAGTTCACACTAGAACTCTTGGATCCCAAGTCCCTTACTTATTCCCGTAAGAACAACACACGCAAGCAAACTAGCTTGCCGAGGTTGCACCTCTTATAACTCTTCCAACCACAAGTTGGAACACTTGGTGATCACTTCACTTGATCACCACAAAACTCTCTTTACCGAGGCCACAACCTCTACAACTCCTCACAATACAAGAATGAAATCTTGTGATCGCTTCTCTTGATCACAAAAATAACTCTCACAACAAAGATCCCTAGAGGATTGATATAGTAATGGAAAGCTCATGTTTGTGTGAGAAAAACAAGATAAAGTTGTGGTGGAAAAACTCAAGAAATATCTTTTGAAAATGCTCTTGAAAACTCTCCTTTTGATATGAAAGTTTTAGCCCTAAAACGAGTGGAGAAAAACCCTAAGAGAGATGGGAAAAACTGGCTCTAGAGAACCCTCTTCAAATCTTGTGTAAAACAGCCAAAACAGCCCCCTTTAAATAGAGTTCAGAAATATAGCCGTTAGGGTCAAATCTGCAGGCCAGATGACCTGTCGGTAGACCAGCCAACGGTCATATTTTTGACTGTTGGGGCTGCTGGTCGACCGCTCAGTCGACCGCACCCAGGTCTTGACCTATCGGTCGACCAGTCGGTCGACCGAGGCAAGATCCAGATAGCAAACCTCTCTAGCCGGTCGACCGCCTGGTCGACCGGCCCTCAAGCCAAAGGTTGTGCACGTTTCTGTGCACATCGATCGACCGACTTCTGGATCGGTCGACCGCCAGAAGGCCAGGACAGATATTTTGGGAATTAAATCTTGGTCTTATAAACTCCTATAAAATCCAATAAAATCACATAAAATCTACAAAAATAAGTTCATTAAAATACTTTGAACTATAAATATGTGTGATTAAAAATCAACACATATTACAAACTTTTTGAAGCATTTTTATGATATAGAAATTTAGCCTTAAACAAAAACTTGTATTTTTCATAAATAATTTTTAATTTGAAAAATGATTTTTTCAAAATTTCTTCAAATACAAAAACAAGATATTTTAAATACTTTTGAAGCTTAGTGTGTATGGATATATCCAATACACATATAAGATGAAATATCTATGTTTTTGATAAGAAACTCTAAAATAAGTTTTGATAAATATAAAACTCAAACACATGATATAAAAATATCAAATAAGTTTTTCTAAACATTTGAACCAACAATGTGTATGGATGAAATACAAAACACATATAAATCATATAAATTTGTTTTGATGAAATCTAATCATGAAACATAAGGATGTATACTTTGAACTCAAAACCAAAATAGTATTTTTTAAAACTAAAACCATTTTATGAAAACACTATATAAATTTTGTGTGTGTGTGAGCTTGAGCAATCCACAACTAATCTATCCTTTACATTTTATCTAAAAATAAAATAGTAATACTTACAAACATGACACAAATCTTCTTGGAAATCTTCTTTTGAAAATCTTCTTCTCCTTCTTGACTTGGTCCAAACCTTGATCCATGAGGTAGATTGCTCTTGAGTACTTGATGCAATCTTGATGTGCGAGCCCTTGAATCAACATGTGCTAACTTCAAAACTTGACTTTGAATTTTTTGTTGAAGCTACACACCGACTAAGATCTTAATCAAATATCTGAAACTAAATAAGCGCAAGATCATTAATACTATAACTATATGAGTTAATCATCATCAAAACTAGAGTGATGGGCCTTTGGGCCAACAAAATGTTCTACACCGTTAAACTAACCAACTCACTATTTAGACTGTCCATTTTTTTCCTACTTAATGCATGGCAAAAAGTGTTCAAAATACTTGATTTTTGGTTTATAGATACTTGAAATAATGTAGATCAACTTCAACAGAGTGAATCTTGTATTCGAAAGTCGGATGTTGGTATTTGAGTGGGAATGATTCAGCCTCAAATCCTTTTAGAAAGACACAAGTCTATCTCTCTCTCTCTCTCTCTCTCTCTCTCTCTCTCTCTCTCTCTATATATATATATATATATATATATATATATATATATATATATATATATATATATATATATATATATATATAAATATATAAAGAGAGAGAGACTTGTGTCATTCCGGAAGGATCCGATGTTGAATCCTTCCCACTCAAATACAATCCTAATATATCCGAATGCAAATCCATTCCGTTAAAGTTGATCTACATTATTTCAAGTAACTATAAATCAAAAATCATGTATTTTGAATACTTTTTGCCCATCCATCAAGTAGGTGCATTATGGACGGTAGAAATAGTGAATTGATTAGTTTAACAGTGTAGAATATTTGAAATCTAACAAAAATTGGTGTGTGAGGGTTTTTAAGTATTTAGATCATGATGAAATGGTCGGATTAAGAATTTGTTTTCTAAAGATGTAGATCTAAGCAATATACTATTTTCGGTCGTCTATTTTGTGCATAGTTGATGGATGGATAAAAAATATTCAAAATACATGTTTTTTTGTTACTTGAAATTATATAGATCAACGTCAACGGAATGGATCTTGCACTCGGATGTCGCAGGATTGTATTTGAGTGGGAAAATTCAGCCTCGAATTCTTTTGGAATGACACAATTCTCTCTCTCTCTCTCTCTATATATATATATAAGGTTACAATACACATAGGTGTAATAATTGGTCATCAATAATGCATATTTTTATTTACATTTTCATGCTTAATTTTTATAAAATATTACTATTTAATTCATTTATTATTTAGTAATGTGCAGGCCTCTATAATCCAAGAGAAAGCCTAAAAGAAGCCCAAAAGCCCACAAAAATTATGAAAATAAAGATTAATTAGGAAGATAAAGGAAGCATGTTTTCTCTCTCATTTAAATTTGGGTTTTAAATTAATTTAGTTTAAAATTTAGAGGAGGTTAAGGATAGAATAAGGTGAGTCCTTATCTTAATTAAAGATAGAGGTAGACTTCTATTTAAATATGATTGCTTGTACTACAAGATGAAGATAAAGGGGAGAAAGCTGAATTTAGTTCAGATTTAGAAATAACATGATTTTCAAGTTATCTAGGAGATCGACATATTTCAAAATTAAAGATCAACTGAAGATTCTGAGGATAGATGACCAGATAGATGGACCAGAGGAGGCCACGCACCAAAGCGCGTGGCTAGACTCCACAATTTTGTCGTGGAAGCTGCGTTTTCGTAACCCTTTTGAGGTGGTTGGCGTGGCGGTTGAGGGACAGTGTTTGTGTGAGACTCTGCTTCTCAAATCTGCGTATAAATACCCCTAAAGAGTAACAGAGCAGAGGCATCTCAAGGATTGAGTATAGGATTTTTGTTAGCTATTTTATATTCTGAATTTCTTTCTGTTGTTTTGCTTTCTATTTGGAGAAGAAAATTTTTGAAGAAGAAGAGAAGTTGTAATTGACCGGTAGCATCCTATTAATAAAGGTTCATTATTCTTTTTATCTCTCTTATTTTTCAATTTAATTATTTTATTGCTTTTGTTTCTTTTGTTTTCTTTTCTTCTTTTCTTGTTGATGCAACTTTCTTTCTTCATAATAAATCTTGTTAAAATAAAAAAAATATAAATAACTAAATTAACTTGTATCTTGCTAATCTCTCGATCAACTAAGTTTAGTCTAAAAGATGAACTGATTGAAATTCATGCTTAATAGAAACCTTAGGGTTGAATTGATAATTTTTGAAGATGAACAATTAATTATACTGAATTAATTTAGCGTTGTACTTTTTCATGATTATTCTTAGTTCATATTTAAAAACTTTGATAGCATCTTATTAGGTTAAAAGACTTTTCTTATGCTATGTTTAGAAACTAGGATGAAGTAAAGTTTAATTATAATTAGTGTGCTCTAATTAGGTTTTTATAATATTTTTACTCATATTACTTGATTCTCAATCAAAATCCTAGGGTAGATTTTCATGGCTTCAATATGATGTTCTTCCTATTTGGACTACTACTTGGTTGTGGTAAATGATTAATACACTATAATCTCTTTTGCTTAATTAAAAGCTTTTCTTACAATAAATAATTTTTTTCAAGCTATTTGTTAGAGAATTCGTTCTGAAAAGCTTTCATCGCATCTTTCCATGTGGATTGACCCGTCTAGCCCTTGTTATGCAGATAAATTGAGAAGAGACTAAGAACTTTCTAACCTTGACTTTTTTTTTATTTCTCATTTCCCTTCTCAATATTGTAACTAAGTTAAGTTGCACATACCTCTTTGCACCACACAAAAATTTTACTTGGTGAGATATAAACAAAAATTAATATGAGTGGTCCATATGAGGTGTTTAAAAATTATTTTTTGTATAGTAGAAAGAGGTGTGTGCAATTTAACTTAGTTACACCTATGTGTATTGTAACTCTATCATTCATATATATATATATATATATATATATATATATATATATATATATATATATATATATAGAGAGAGAGAGAGAGAGGAGAGAGAGAGACTTGTGTCCTTCCAAAAGGATTTGAGCCCGAATCCTTCCAACTCAAATACAATCCTCCTACATCGCATACAAGATCCATTACATTGAAGTTGATTTATATTATTTCAAGTATCTATAAACCAAAAATCAAGTGGTTTGAATACTGTTTGCCCACGCATCAAGTAGGGGAAAACGGACGGCCTAAATATTGAGTTAGTTAGTTTAACGGTGTAGAATATTTGAAACCTAACAAAAATTAGTTTGTAGGGGTTTTTAAATGTTTAGATCAAAATCAAATAGTCGGATCGAGAATTTGTATGTCTAAAGATATACATCTAACAAACTCACTACTTTCGGCTGTCTATTTGCGTTGCTTGATGGATGGGCAAAAAGTATTCAAAATACTTGATTTTTGGTTTATAAATACTTAAAATAATATGATCAACTTCAACGGAGTGGATCTTGTATTCAAATGTCGGAGGGCTGTATTTGAGTTGGAAGGATTCAAGCTCAAATTCTTTTATAAGGAAACATGTCTCTCTCTCTCTCTCTCTCTCTCTCTCTCTCTCTATATATATATATATATATATATATATATATATATATATATATATATATATATATATATATATATATATATGTATGTGTATATATGTATGTATGTGTGTGTGTGTGTGTTTGGACACATATATTACATATATATTATTACATTCCTACATATATTCTGTTATGAATATTGCAAATAACTTGTCCTAATGTCCTAATTCATGCAGGGTATGACAGGGAGAAGATAATCATGAAATTTATCCAATTAAATTCAAAAGTTTAAAAGCAAGGAGATCGATTCAAATCCAAAGGTTCTAAAAGCTATCTTATCTGAAAACTGAATATATCAGATAAGATAATTTTATCTAATTTCAAGAGAAAAATGGATTGTTTGAAGACTCTATCAATATCTTATCAATTCTAGAAGATAAACTGAAAATCCAAGAGGATAAATGGTTAGAGAGAAGATCAACGGATGAAATGAAGCAATTTAGATTCGGATTCAGCCTGAATACAGTTTAGCATTTTAATCATAACTTTCGCTACTGAAACTCAATTCTAATGATTCAATATGCCACAGAAAGAAAACTTAAAGGGCTACAATTCTTTTGCTGATTACTCGTTCCAGTTCTATCATTTGATAAGTGATATTCAGCAATCAACATGCCAACAGCCTGCAGATCAGAATTGAATTTCTAGATAAATCAAATCAAGTTTGGAGATAAGGAGAGAATTCAAATTCAGAAATATCCAGATCTTCCTATCCTCATACGCTTTCTATCCCTCTGATTTTCTCCTATAAATACCCTCATACCTTGTAATACCCCGTTCCCGGAATACGTACTTAGTTGCGTATTCAGTTTTTCGATCGTATTTTTTGATTTACTTCCTGTATTTGACCGATTTCAGTTTTAAAAATCATTTTCCAATATTATATATTTTCTATGATTTCCTGGAATTTTCCTGAATTTAATTAAATATTTTCAAAACCGGTGTCGACCAGTGCCGCTGATCGATTCTCAGATTTTTAATTCACAAACAGTTAGGAATTTCTAGAAGGTCCTTTAGACTTTATTTCTTAGAATCATACTTTCTATCTAAATACTTTTTCTGAGAATTTTATGAATTTATGAAAATTCCAACGGAGTCGGTAGATAACTGATTCCGGGATTTTTAGTTTTAAAACTATAAATTATTTCTCCAAACGAATTTCACCATGAGTCTTAAAATAATATTCTTGATTTTTAGTAAAATTTACGAGTCGTTCCGAGATACTTGAATTTCGGACGATTTCGGTATTTTCCGAAATGTTTTCCGCATCCTCGACTTAAACCCGGGAAATTGTCTTTTCAACATTTTTAAATTTTAAATCCAAGAGAAAATATCTTCATTTATAATTTCTTTTCCTTTTTCTTTTTCTTAATTTCCTTCCTTCCTCCACAACCACAAGCTTTTCCATTTTCCAATTTTTCAATAATTCCACTTTCTCCAAAATTCCACCAACTCCCACCTACTTCCTCATTTAATGCATCTCTCTCTCTCTCTCTCCCATGGCCGGCCAAGTGGCCAAGAAGAGGGACACTCATCCCCTCCCCTATTTACACAAAAACCCCTCTCAATTACCTTATTTACACCTCCTTTACAAAATCAAAATCCTATATAAACATATCCCTTACATTTCTTTTCCTTTTTTCTTCATTCCACCAAAGAAGTAGCCCTCACCTCTTCCTTCTCCATCTCAAACTCAAACCCTAACTCCAAAAGCACCTAGGTCTTCTTCATCTCCATCTCAAGCATCAACAAGATCTTCATCTTCAACCTCAATCAAGCCACTTCTTTTGGATTGGGGATCATCTCTCTCTTCGTCGGATTTATCACCTTGGATCAAGCTTCACATAACCAATCCTTGTGAGTATTTTTACTCACCAAGACTAGACAACTTCTTTATATACTTGTGTTGTCAATTCATGTACACTTGTGCCATAAAAAATCGTATTTTTAGACCATCAAACACAACCAACAAAACCCTAATTCGTACCCAGTTTTTCCCACGATTAGTCGACTTAACCTAGGAATTAGTCGACTAACCCACCTGTTCTGAAACATAACTTCTCTGGAAACACAGTTTTAGTCGACTTATCCTTATTAATAGTCGACTAATCTTTCCTGAACCAGAAAACCCAACTCTCGGTTCCAGTCGACTCATCCAAAATATTAGTCGACTTAGGACCCCTAGTCGACTACCCATTCCTCCCTAGTCGACTCCTGTTTTCCTGAAATAAAACATCAACTCTCTGTATCACAGACTTAGTCGACTTAAGTATCCGTTAGTCGACTAGTAGTCCCTGTTAGTCGACCACCCTTACAACCCTAGTCGACTAACTTTTCCTGAAACAGAATTACAACTCTCTGGAACCCAGTTTTAGTCGACTCATCTAGACTGTTAGTCGACTTAAGACCCCTATTAGTCGACTAATCCTTCCACCTAGTCGACTAATTCTGAATGTCTGACTTAGTTGATTTCCTATCTGAATTTGGATTTTACCTTTGATACATGTGTGACATATTATTCCTGTTCATGCTTCATAACTGGTACTACATGACATGTTACTTGATGGACATTACCTCATATTACTTCATGACTTGTTATTACATATCATCGCTTCATAACTTGTTAAAATATGAATATCACCACTTATCATGCCATCACTTGAACCAAGCATGATACACTTGACTTTCGTATAAAATGGACCAACTTACATATGGGTCGGGGGAAAACATACGGATATCGATATGTGTTCGTGTTTACAGTGGCATTAGGTATATTGTACAATCATATTCCGGTCTAACCTGAGGGCCTCCAGGGGACCGAGGGGAATGCTTGCTCCCTCTTCCTGAATACTGTCATGACAAAGGGCATACATAAGTCCCTCCTGTTAGGCCTTGCGGCTGGTTCCGTTACCAAGCAACGGAACACCCTGGACCGTGGTCCCGGGCATGCACGGGACCCACTGTAAACATAGTTCGTCGATAAACCGCTGGTTTCCAATAACAACCTTACTTTACTAGGATATGGATCTATGTGCGCTGGGACGCTGGGTCACATAGCTAGATATCATAGTAAGACAAGTAATAATAATAAGACATTAACGGTGGATCTATTGTATTCAGACTCTTACTCTTTATGCTTTCATTTCCTACTGATTGATATTTATCTTACTGTTCCCCCTTACTTATTTATGTCTCTTATGCCATTTGGCTGTAGCCTGATTATTGTTATGAGGTCTTGACCCCTTGGATTTGCATATTCAGGTTCTGAAGCTTGGATCGAAGTGGAGCCATCCACAGAGGATCAAGCTTTCTTTAGTGAGCAGGCCGATTAGCTCCAGTCCTTGTGCCAGATCTCTCTTTTTGACTCACGGGATCTTCATCCTACTCGTGAGCATTTTGTGTTTATATTGTATCTTTTGCTTTTGAACTTGGTTGTGATAAAAGATACATGTAATGTGTAATATTTTATCATATTTTGTGATGACTTGTACTTGTACTTTTATGTTGGCATATTTATGGATATCACGCTTTGTCGTGTACTCTGATTCTTGTTGTACTTATTGCTTAGCGTATATGCGTGGGGCATTTTCTGACCTACGTATATACGTCGCAGTGACGTCTCCGTATCCGTGAGATCGGGGCGTTACAGGTTGGTATCAGAGCCTAGGCTCTCACACCTATAGTACAATCAAGCAGCAAATTCTAGTAATTTGCTATTGCCAACTACAATGTACAAAGTTATCCAGTCCTTCTTGATCCCTTCTTGACTCCTTTCCTTGTGTCCTAAACTCTTTCCATTTGTTTCCAAATTCCAGTTATCTTATCCCAATTCGGTATGGAGAGAAGGACGGGACGAAACCATTCCGGAGAAGCATCGAATGGACCCGCGGGAGAGAATGTGGACATTCTGAGGGTGATTCAAACCATGATGGAGAACCAGCAGCAACAGACCGAACTTCTTCGGCAGGAGTTGGCAGCCCCTAAGGAACAGAGGCCGGGGAATATTTCAGATTTCAGACGGCTGCAACCGGCCATATTCACGGGTGAAGAGAAACCCCTGGATGCCGAGCAATGGCTGACGGATACATCAGATCTGCTGAATGCAGCCAGAGTACCAAAGGAGAACCAAGTTGAGGTCGCCAAGATTCAGTTAAAAGATATAGCTAGGACTTGGTGGCTAGCTGAGGAGGCCAGACTGGAGAAGCCTGTCACCTGGGACACGTTCTCCAAGAGTTTCTACAGCAGATTCTTCCCTGCTACTGCTCAGAAAGACATGGAGGAGCAGTTCATCAGATTGCAGCAATGAAACAAGTCAGTGGATGAGTATGCAGCAGAGTTTCTCAGGCTTAGCCGCTTTGCTCCGTACATGGTAGCGGATGAGGAGAAGCGGGCAAGCAGATTCCAGCAGGGATTGCAGATGGACATCCAAGTTTTCTTGATGCCCCAGCAGCTGAAGACCTATTCAGAAGTCCTTACCATAGCTCGGAAAGTGGAGCGTGGGCTAGAGAAGAAGCAAGTGAACCAGATGAGGAATCAGGCCATGAAGAGGCCGTTTCCACCAATGGGAAGAGGAGGCCCATACAGAGCAGCTAAGGTTCAGGCCAGGCAACCATTCAGACCAGCTCCTTACCAGATGGCTCAATCAGGTCCTATCTGCAACTTTTGCCAGAAACCGGGTCATTCTCAGCAGAATTGCCGAAGGGCAAATGGATTATGCTTGGTGTGTGGTTCCCGAGACCATTCCATTGAAGCCTGTCCACACAGGAGAATGGGGATTACCAATCAAGCTCTACCGGCACTTCAGGGACCATATGGACAGAGATCACTTCCAGGGCCACTTGGACAGAGGAACCAGGGACCAGTGATGAGGAGAGCTCCTCCCCCCCCCCCTTCACAGCAAGCTATTCGCCCAGTTCAGAGAGGAGCTAGGACTGCAGCAGGGCGTGGAAGGGGGCAAGCATATAATTTGTCAGCAGCAGAGGCTGAGACATCTGAGGAGGTGATAACAGGTACCATCAGAGTTCATTCTAAACCTGTCCTCGCTCTCTTTGATTCCGGTGCTTCCCATTGTTTTATCTCAGACCATTTTGTGGCATTGCATTCTATACCTGTTAGATCTTTAGACCACAAATGGGATATTAGTACTGAGAATGGAGTAGTCGTATCTTCTAGAGTTTGTACTGATTGTCCAGTAGAACTTTGTGATAAGACCTTGGCCATAGATATGCTCGTACTAGACACCAAAGGGTACGACGTAATCTTAGGCATGACCTGGCTCAGTCAGTACCATGCAGTTATTGATTGTAGGGAGAAGAAGATTATTTTCAGGATCCCTCTTCAACCGGAGTTCCAATTCAGTGGAGAAGTGAAGTCTACTAAGAGAAAGACTCGGATGACTGCCTCGGAGGTTCAGAAGGGAGTACCGGTGTGGGATGAATTCCCAGGAGTGTTTGCTGAGATCTCAGGACTGCCACCTGAAAGGATGATTGAGTTTTCTATTGATACTGTGCCTGGAACAGCTCCTATATCCAAGGCTCCGTACAGGATGGCACCGACGGAGTTAGAGATTTTGAAGAAGCAGCTGCAGGAATACTCTGATAAGGGATTGATTCGGCCAAGCACTTCACCATGGGGAGCTCCAGTATTATTGGCAAACAAGAAGGATGGTGGTAAGAGACTTTGTATTGATTATAGGGAATTGAACAAAGTTACCATCAAGAACAAGTATCCCTTACCAAGGATTGATGATTTGTTTGATCAGCTTCATGGAGCCCGAGTATTCTCTAAATTAGATTTACAGTCGGGTTACCATCAGCTAAGGGTGAGGAAGGAGGATATTCCGAAGACGGCATTCAGGACCCGTTATGGCCACTATGAGTTTCTAGTTATGCCTTTCGGAGTCACCAATGCCCCTTCAGTTTTCATGGATTTGATGAACAGAGTGTTCTCGCCCTATTTGGATCAGTTTGTAGTTGTTTTTATAGATGACATCTTGATCTATTCAAAGAGCAACAGGGAGCATGCAGAACACTTGAGGATTGTATTGCAGACTCTTCAGCAGGAGCAGCTTCATGCTAAGAAGAGCAAGTGTGATTTCTGGTTGGACCGTATAGCCTTCCTTGGACACATTGTTTCAGCGGAAGGAATTTCAGTTGATCCCAGCAAGGTCCAGGCAGTGAAGGATTGGCCAATTCCGAGGACGGTGACTGAGATTAAGAGTTTTCTGGGACTAGCCGGATATTACCGACGCTTTGTCCAAGATTTCTCTAGGATTGCAGCCCCGTTGACCAAGCTCACCCGGAAAGGAGAAAGGTACATATGGACAGAGGAATGTACTGCAGCTTTTGAGCAATTGAAGCAGAGGCTCATTTCAGCTCCAATCTTGAAGACTCCCTCAGGAAGAGGAGGGATGGTCATCTTCAGTGATGCATCAGGAAAAGGCCTGGGGTGTGTACTTATGCAACATGATCATGTCATAGCTTATGCATCCAGGCAACTGAAGACTCATGAGCGGAATTACCCAACTCATGACTTGGAACTAGCAGCTGTTATTTTTGCCTTGAAGATCTGGAGGCATTATCTTCTGGGAGATAAGGTGTTGATATACACGGATCACAAGAGCCTCAAGTATATTTTCTCACAGAAAGAGTTGAACATGAGGCAGAGGCGGTGGCTGGAGTTGATGGCGGACTATGATATAGACTTGCAATATCATCCAGGCAAGGTCAATACAGTACCGGATGCACTGAGCAGGAAGCCAGAGAATAGAGTGCTTGTCCAACTTACTCAGCAGAGGAGTTGATTCAAGACATCATCAGATTGGACTTAATGTTGGTACAAGGAGTTGATAAGGCAGGACAGTTCATGACCTTGCAGATTCAGTCAACATTGATAGATGAGATCAAGGAAGCTCAAAAGGAAGACCCCAGATTACAGCAATTCCGAGCTCAAGTAGAGGCTGGATTGAGGGCTGATATCAGTATTCATCCGGATGGTGCATTATATTTTGGCAGCAGGATTTGTGTTCCCCAAGGAGAAGTTCGACAGAAGATTCTAGCAGAAGCACACAGTTCAGCATATTCCATACACCCAGGGGGAAACAAGATGTATCAAGACTTGAAGAAGCAGTTTTGGTGGAATGCTATGAAGAGGGAGATAGCCCAGTATGTTGCCAAGTGCTTGGTTTGTCAGCAGATAAAGATAGAGCATCAGAGGTCAGCTGGACTTCTACAACCTTTACCGATACCTGAGTGGAAGTGGGAGCACATCACCATGGATTTTGTCACGGCATTGCCTCGCAGTCCTAAAGGTAATAATGCTGTGTGGGTAATCATTGATCGCCTCACCAAATCAGCTCACTTCATACCATTCAGGGTAGGTCAGACAACAGAAGTTTTGGCAGACAAGTACATGAAGGAGATAGTTCGTCTGCATGGAGTTCCAGTTAGTATTGTATCAGACAGAGACACCAGATTCAGATCTCATTTCTGGGAAAGCCTCCAAGAAAGTCTAGGGACTCGTCTGAAATTCAGTACTTCATATCATCCTCAGACAGACGGACAATCTGAGAGGACTATCCAGATTCTTGAAGATATGTTGCGGGCCTGCATGATTGAATTCCAGGGATCATGGGAAGACCATCTTCATTTGGCTGAATTTTCTTATAATAACAGCTATCAGGCAAGTATCAAGATGGCACCTTTTGAAGCATTGTATGGTAGGAAGTGTAGGTCACCGATCTGTTGGGATGAAGTCGGTGAGAGGAGACTCTTGGGACCAGAGATCCTGATTCAGACAACAGAGAAAGTCAGGATTATCAGAGATCACCTCAGGGCAGCACAGAGTCGGCAGAAGAGTTGGGCAGACACACTGAGAAGGCCATTGGAATTCCAGACAGGGGATCATGTGTTTTTGAAGATATCACCTACAAAGGGAGTAATCCGGTTCGGTACTCGTGGAAAGCTTAGTCCGAGATATATCGGCCCATTCGAGATCTTGGACCGAGTGGGAGATGTGTCTTACAGGTTGGCGTTACCGCCATCTTTGGACGGAGTTCACAATGTATTCCACGTATCACAGCTGAGGAAGTATGTGAAGGATGATAGTCATATCCTGGATCACTCCGAACTGGAACTACAACCGGATTTGTCATATCAAGAGCAACTGATGGCCATTTTGGACAGAAGTGTCAAGACATTGAAGAATAAGGCAATACCATTGGTGTTGGTGTCTTGGAACAGACATGCGCCAGGAGAGGCCACATGGGAACGAGAGGACGTTATCCGAGAGCGTTATCCTCAACTTTTCACTTCCTAACTGGTAAAATTCTTCCCTCTTATCCTTCTTTCCTGTTATCTTTCACTTCCTGTTATCCTTCTTTACCGTCACCTTTCACTTTATGAAATTTCGAGGACGAAATTTTTGTAAGGTGGATGGATTGTAATACCCCGTTCCCGGAATACGTACTTAGTTGCGTATTCAGTTTTTCGATCGTATTTTTCGATTTACTTCCTGTATTTGACCGATTTCAGTTTTAAAAATCATTTTCCAATATTATATATTTTCTATGATTTCCTGGAATTTTCCTGAATTTAATTAAATATTTTCAAAACCGGTGTCGACCAGTGCCGCTGATCGATTCTCGGATTTTTAATTCACAAACAGTTAGGAATTTCTAGAAGGTCCTTTAGACTTTATTTCTTAGAATCATACTTTCTATCTAAATACTTTTTCTGAGAATTTTATGAATTTATGAAAATTCCAACGGAGTCGGTAGATAACTGATTCCGGGATTTTTAGTTTTAAAACTATAAATTATTTCTCCAAACGAATTTCACCATGAGTCTTAAAATAATATTCTTGATTTTTAGTAAAATTTACGAGTCGTTCCGAGATACTTGAATTTCGGACGATTTCGGTATTTTCCGAAATGTTTTCCGCATCCTCGACTTAAACCCGGGAAATTGTCTTTTCAACATTTTTAAATTTTAAATCCAAGAGAAAATATCTTCATTTATAATTTCTTTTCCTTTTTCCTTTTTTCTTTTTCTTAATTTCCTTCCTTCCTCCACAACCACAAGCTTTTCCATTTTCCAATTTTTCAATAATTCCACTTTCTCCAAAATTCCACCAACTCCCACCTACTTCCTCATTTAATGCATCTCTCTCTCTCTCTCCCATGGCCGGCCAAGTGGCCAAGAAGAGGGACACTCATCCCCTCCCCTATTTACACAAAACCCCCTCTCAATTACCTTATTTACACCTCCTTTACAAAATCAAAATCCTATATAAACATATCCCTTACATTTCTTTTCCTTTTTTCTTCATTCCACCAAAGAAGTAGCCCTCACCTCTTCCTTCTCCATCTCAAACTCAAACCCTAACTCCAAAAGCACCTAGGTCTTCTTCATCTCCATCTCAAGCATCAACAAGATCTTCATCTTCAACCTCAATCAAGCCACTTCTTTTGGATTGGGGATCATCTCTCTCTTCGTCGGATTTATCACCTTGGATCAAGCTTCACATAACCAATCCTTGTGAGTATTTTTACTCACCAAGACTAGACAACTTCTTTATATACTTGTGTTGTCAATTCATGTACACTTGTGCCATAAAAAATCGTATTTTTAGACCATCAAACACAACCAACAAAACCCTAATTCGTACCCAGTTTTTCCCACGATTAGTCGACTTAACCTAGGAATTAGTCGACTAACCCACCTGTTCTGAAACATAACTTCTCTGGAAACACAGTTTTAGTCGACTTATCCTTATTAATAGTCGACTAATCTTTCCTGAACCAGAAAACCCAACTCTCGGTTCCAGTCGACTCATCCAAAATATTAGTCGACTTAGGACCCCTAGTCGACTACCCATTCCTCCCTAGTCGACTCCTGTTTTCCTGAAATAAAACATCAACTCTCTGTATCACAGACTTAGTCGACTTAAGTATCCGTTAGTCGACTAGTAGTCCCTGTTAGTCGACCACCCTTACAACCCTAGTCGACTAACTTTTCCTGAAACAGAATTACAACTCTCTGGAACCCAGTTTTAGTCGACTCATCTAGACTGTTAGTCGACTTAAGACCCCTATTAGTCGACTAATCCTTCCACCTAGTCGACTAATTCTGAATGTCTGACTTAGTTGATTTCCTATCTGAATTTGGATTTTACCTTTGATACATGTGTGACATATTATTCCTGTTCATGCTTCATAACTGGTACTACATGACATGTTACTTGATGGACATTACCTCATATTACTTCATGACTTGTTATTACATATCATCGCTTCATAACTTGTTAAAATATGAATATCACCACTTATCATGCCATCACTTGAACCAAGCATGATACACTTGACTTTCGTATAAAATGGACCAACTTACATATGGGTCGGGGGAAAACATACGGATATCGATATGTGTTCGTGTTTACAGTGGCATTAGGTATATTGTACAATCATATTCCGGTCTAACCTGAGGGCCTCCAGGGGACCGAGGGGAATGCTTGCTCCCTCTTCCTGAATACTGTCATGACAAAGGGCATACATAAGTCCCTCCTGTTAGGCCTTGCGGCTGGTTCCGTTACCAAGCAACGGAACACCCTGGACCGTGGTCCCGGGCATGCACGGGACCCACTGTAAACATAGTTCGTCGATAAACCGCTGGTTTCCAATAACAACCTTGCTTTACTAGGATATGGATCTATGTGCGCTGGGACGCTGGGTCACATAGCTAGATATCATAGTAAGACAAGTAATAATAATAAGACATTAACGGTGGATCTATTGTATTCAGACTCTTACTCTTTATGCTTTCATTTCCTACTGATTGATATTTATCTTACTGTTCCCCTTACTTATTTATGTCTCTTATGCCATTTGGCTGTAGCCTGATTATTGTTATGAGGTCTTGACCCCTTGAATTTGCATATTCAGGTTCTGAAGCTTGGATCGAAGTGGAGCCATCCACAGAGGATCAAGCTTTCTTTAGTGAGCAGGCCGATTAGCTCCAGTCCTTGTGCCAGATCTCTCTTTTTGACTCACGGGATCTTCATCCTACTCGTGAGCATTTTGTGTTTATATTGTATCTTTTGCTTTTGAACTTGGTTGTGATAAAAGATACATGTAATGTGTAATATTTTATCATATTTTGTGATGACTTGTACTTGTACTTTTATGTTGGCATATTTATGGATATCACGCTTTGTCGTGTACTCTGATTCTTGTTGTACTTATTGCTTAGCGTATATGCGTGGGGGCATTTTCTGACCTACGTATATACGTCGCAGTGACGTCTCCGTATCCGTGGGATCGGGGCGTTACAGGTTGGTATCAGAGCCTAGGCTCTCACACCTATAGTACAATCAAGCAGCAAATTCTAGTAATTTGCTATTGCCAACTACAATGTACAAAGTTATCCAGTCCTTCTTGATCCCTTCTTGACTCCTTTCCTTGTGTCCTAAACTCCTTCCATTTGTTTCCAAATTCCAGTTATCTTATCCCAATTCGGTATGGAGAGAAGGACGGGACGAAACCATTCCGGAGAAGCATCGAATGGACCCGCGGGAGAGAATGTGGACATTCTGAGGGTGATTCAAACCATGATGGAGAACCAGCAGCAACAGACCGAACTTCTTCGGCAGGAGTTGGCAGCCCCTAAGGAACAGAGGCCGGGGAATATTTCAGATTTCAGACGGCTGCAACCGGCCATATTCACGGGTGAAGAGAAACCCCTGGATGCCGAGCAATGGCTGACGGATACATCAGATCTGCTGAATGCAGCCAGAGTACCAAAGGAGAACCAAGTTGAGGTCGCCAAGATTCAGTTAAAAGATATAGCTAGGACTTGGTGGCTAGCTGAGGAGGCCAGACTGGAGAAGCCTGTCACCTGGGACACGTTCTCCAAGAGTTTCTACAGCAGATTCTTCCCTGCTACTGCTCAGAAAGACATGGAGGAGCAGTTCATCAGATTGCAGCAATGAAACAAGTCAGTGGATGAGTATGCAGCAGAGTTTCTCAGGCTTAGCCGCTTTGCTCCGTACATGGTAGCGGATGAGGAGAAGCGGGCAAGCAGATTCCAGCAGGGATTGCAGATGGACATCCAAGTTTTCTTGATGCCCCAGCAGCTGAAGACCTATTCAGAAGTCCTTACCATAGCTCGGAAAGTGGAGCGTGGGCTAGAGAAGAAGCAAGTGAACCAGATGAGGAATCAGGCCATGAAGAGGCCGTTTCCACCAATGGGAAGAGGAGGCCCATACAGAGCAGCTAAGGTTCAGGCCAGGCAACCATTCAGACCAGCTCCTTACCAGATGGCTCAATCAGGTCCTATCTGCAACTTTTGCCAGAAACCGGGTCATTCTCAGCAGAATTGCCGAAGGGCAAATGGATTATGCTTGGTGTGTGGTTCCCGAGACCATTCCATTGAAGCCTGTCCACACAGGAGAATGGGGATTACCAATCAAGCTCTACCGGCACTTCAGGGACCATATGGACAGAGATCACTTCCAGGGCCACTTGGACAGAGGAACCAGGGACCAGTGATGAGGAGAGCTCCTCCCCCCCTTCACAGCAAGCTATTCGCCCAGTTCAGAGAGGAGCTAGGACTGCAGCAGGGCGTGGAAGGGGGCAAGCATATAATTTGTCAGCAGCAGAGGCTGAGACATCTGAGGAGGTGATAACAGGTACCATCAGAGTTCATTCTAAACCTGTCCTCGCTCTCTTTGATTCCGGTGCTTCCCATTGTTTTATCTCAGACCATTTTGTGGCATTGCATTCTATACCTGTTAGATCTTTAGACCACAAATGGGATATTAGTACTGGGAATGGAGTAGTCGTATCTTCTAGAGTTTGTACTGATTGTCCAGTAGAACTTTGTGATAAGACCTTGGCCATAGATATGCTCGTACTAGACACCAAAGGGTACGACGTAATCTTAGGCATGACCTGGCTCAGTCAGTACCATGCAGTTATTGATTGTAGGGAGAAGAAGATTATTTTCAGGATCCCTCTTCAACCGGAGTTCCAATTCAGTGGAGAAGTGAAGTCTACTAAGAGAAAGACTCGGATGACTGCCTCGGAGGTTCAGAAGGGAGTACCGGTATGGGATGAATTCCCAGGAGTGTTTGCTGAGATCTCAGGACTGCCACCTGAAAGGATGATTGAGTTTTCTATTGATACTGTGCCTGGAACAGCTCCTATATCCAAGGCTCCGTACAGGATGGCACCGACGGAGTTAGAGATTTTGAAGAAGCAGCTGCAGGAATACTCTGATAAGGGATTGATTCGGCCAAGCACTTCACCATGGGGAGCTCCAGTATTATTGGCAAACAAGAAGGATGGTGGTAAGAGACTTTGTATTGATTATAGGGAATTGAACAAAGTTACCATCAAGAACAAGTATCCCTTACCAAGGATTGATGATTTGTTTGATCAGCTTCATGGAGCCCGAGTATTCTCTAAATTAGATTTACAGTCGGGTTACCATCAGCTAAGGGTGAGGAAGGAGGATATTCCGAAGACGGCATTCAGGACCCGTTATGGCCACTATGAGTTTCTAGTTATGCCTTTCGGAGTCACCAATGCCCCTTCAGTTTTCATGGATTTGATGAACAGAGTGTTCTCGCCCTATTTGGATCAGTTTGTAGTTGTTTTTATAGATGACATCTTGATCTATTCAAAGAGCAACAGGGAGCATGCAGAACACTTGAGGATTGTATTGCAGACTCTTCAGCAGGAGCAGCTTCATGCTAAGAAGAGCAATTGTGATTTCTGGTTGGACCGTATAGCCTTCCTTGGACATATTGTTTCAGCGGAAGGAATTTCAGTTGATCCCAGCAAGGTCCAGGCAGTGAAGGATTGGCCAATTCCGAGGACGGTGACTGAGATTAAGAGTTTTCTGGGACTAGCCGGATATTACCGACGCTTTGTCCAAGATTTCTCTAGGATTGCAGCCCCGTTGACCAAGCTCACCCGGAAAGGAGAAAGGTACATATGGACAGAGGAATGTACTGCAGCTTTTGAGCAATTGAAGCAGAGGCTCATTTCAGCTCCAATCTTGAAGACTCCCTCAGGAAGAGGAGGGATGGTCATCTTCAGTGATGCATCAGGAAAAGGCCTGGGGTGTGTACTTATGCAACATGATCATGTCATAGCTTATGCATCCAGGCAACTGAAGACTCATGAGCGGAATTACCCAACTCATGACTTGGAACTAGCAGCTGTTATTTTTGCCTTGAAGATCTGGAGGCATTATCTTCTGGGAGATAAGGTGTTGATATACACGGATCACAAGAGCCTCAAGTATATTTTCTCACAGAAAGAGTTGAACATGAGGCAGAGGCGGTGGCTGGAGTTGATGGCGGACTATGATATAGACTTGCAATATCATCCAGGCAAGGTCAATACAGTGCCGGATGCACTGAGCAGGAAGCCAGAGAATAGAGTGCTTGTCCAACTTACTCAGCAGAAGGAGTTGATTCAAGACATCATCAGATTGGACTTAATGTTGGTACAAGGAGTTGATAAGGCAGGACAGTTCATGACCTTGCAGATTCAGTCAACATTGATAGATGAGATCAAGGAAGCTCAAAAGGAAGACCCCAGATTACAGCAATTCCGAGCTCAAGTAGAGGCTGGATTGAGGACTGATATCAGTATTCATCCGGATGGTGCATTATATTTTGGCAGCAGGATTTGTGTTCCCCAAGGAGAAGTTCGACAGAAGATTCTAGCAGAAGCACACAGTTCAGCATATTCCATACACCCAGGGGGAAACAAGATGTATCAAGACTTGAAGAAGCAGTTTTGGTGGAATGCTATGAAGAGGGAGATAGCCCAGTATGTTGCCAAGTGCTTGGTTTGTCAGCAGATAAAGATAGAGCATCAGAGGTCAGCTGGACTTCTACAACCTTTACCGATACCTGAGTGGAAGTGGGAGCACATCACCATGGATTTTGTCACGGCATTGCCTCGCAGTCCTAAAGGTAATAATGTTGTGTGGGTAATCATTGATCGCCTCACCAAATCAGCTCACTTCATACCATTCAGGGTAGGTCAGACAACAGAAGTTTTGGCAGACAAGTACATGAAGGAGATAGTTCGTCTGCATGGAGTTCCAGTTAGTATTGTATCAGACAGAGACACCAGATTCAGATCTCATTTCTGGGAAAGCCTCCAAGAAAGTCTAGGGACTCGTCTGAAATTCAGTACTTCATATCATCCTCAGACAGACGGACAATCTGAGAGGACTATCCAGATTCTTGAAGATATGTTGCGGGCCTGCATGATTGAATTCCAGGGATCATGGGAAGACCATCTTCATTTGGCTGAATTTTCTTATAATAACAGCTATCAGGCAAGTATCAAGATGGCACCTTTTGAAGCATTGTATGGTAGGAAGTGTAGGTCACCGATCTGTTGGGATGAAGTCGGTGAGAGGAGACTCTTGGGACCAGAGATCCTGATTCAGACAACAGAGAAAGTCAGGATTATCAGAGATCACCTCAGGGCAGCACAGAGTCGGCAGAAGAGTTGGGCAGACACACTGAGAAGGCCATTGGAATTCCAGACAGGGGATCATGTGTTTTTGAAGATATCACCTACAAAGGGAGTAATCCGGTTCGGTACTCGTGGAAAGCTTAGTCCGAGATATATCGGCCCATTCGAGATCTTGGACCGAGTGGGAGATGTGTCTTACAGGTTGGCGTTACCGCCATCTTTGGACGGAGTTCACAATGTATTCCACGTATCACAGCTGAGGAAGTATGTGAAGGATGATAGTCATATCCTGGATCACTCCGAACTGGAACTACAACCGGATTTGTCATATCAAGAGCAACCGATGGCCATTTTGGACAGAAGTGTCAAGACATTGAAGAATAAGGCAATACCATTGGTGTTGGTGTCTTGGAACAGACATGCGCCAGGAGAGGCCACATGGGAACGAGAGGACGTTATCCGAGAGCGTTATCCTCAACTTTTCACTTCCTAACTGGTAAAATTCTTCCCTCTTATCCTTCTTTCCTGTTATCTTTCACTTCCTGTTATCCTTCTTTACCGTCACCTTTCACTTTACGAAATTTCGAGGACGAAATTTTTGTAAGGTGGATGGATTGTAATACCCCGTTCCCGGAATACGTACTTAGTTGCGTATTCAGTTTTTCGATCGTATTTTTCGATTTACTTCCTGTATTTGACCGATTTCAGTTTTAAAAATCATTTTCCAATATTATATATTTTCTATGATTTCCTGGAATTTTCCTGAATTTAATTAAATATTTTCAAAACCGGTGTCGACCAGTGCCGCTGATCTATTCTCAGATTTTTAATTCACAAACAGTTAGGAATTTCTAGAAGGTCCTTTAGACTTTATTTCTTAGAATCATACTTTCTATCTAAATACTTTTTCTGAGAATTTTATGAATTTATGAAAATTCCAACGGAGTCGGTAGATAACTGATTCCGAGATTTTTAGTTTTAAAACTATAAATTATTTCTCCAAACGAATTTCACCATGAGTCTTAAAATAATATTCTTGATTTTTAGTAAAATTTACGAGTCGTTCCGAGATACTTGAATTTCGGACGATTTCGGTATTTTCCGAAATGTTTTCCGCATCCTCGACTTAAACCCGGGAAATTGTCTTTTCAACATTTTTAAATTTTAAATCCAAGAGAAAATATCTTCATTTATAATTTCTTTTCCTTTTTCCTTTTCTTAATTTCCTTCCTTCCTCCACAACCACAAGCTTTTCCATTTTCCAATTTTTCAATAATTCCACTTTCTCCAAAATTCCACCAACTCCCACCTACTTCCTCATTTAATGCATCTCTCTCTCTCTCCCATGGCCGGCCAAGTGGCCAAGAAGAGGGACACTCATCCCCTCCCCTATTTACACAAAACCCCCTCTCAATTACCTTATTTACACCTCCTTTATAAAATCAAAATCCTATATAAACATATCCCTTACATTTCTTTTCCTTTTTTCTTCATTCCACCAAAGAAGTAGCCCTCACCTCTTCCTTCTCCATCTCAAACTCAAACCCTAACTCCAAAAGCACCTAGGTCTTCTTCATCTCCATCTCAAGCATCAACAAGATCTTCATCTTCAACCTCAATCAAGCCACTTCTTTTGGATTGGGGATCATCTCTCTCTTCGTCGGATTTATCACCTTGGATCAAGCTTCACATAACCAATCCTTGTGAGTATTTTTACTCACCAAGACTAGACAACTTCTTTATATACTTGTGTTGTCAATTCATGTACACTTGTGCCATAAAAAATCGTATTTTTAGACCATCAAACACAACCAACAAAACCCTAATTCGTACCCAGTTTTTCCCACGATTAGTCGACTTAACCTAGGAATTAGTCGACTAACCCACCTGTTCTGAAACATAACTTCTCTGGAAACACAGTTTTAGTCGACTTATCCTTATTAATAGTCGACTAATCTTTCCTGAACCAGAAAACCCAACTCTCGGTTCCAGTCGACTCATCCAAAATATTAGTCGACTTAGGACCCATAGTTGACTACCCATTCCTCCCTAGTCGACTCATGTTTTCCTGAAATAAAACATCAACTCTCTGTATCACAGACTTAGTCGACTTAAGTATCCGTTAGTCGACTAGTAGTCCCTGTTAGTCGACCACCCTTACAACCCTAGTCGACTAACTTTTCCTGAAACAGAATTACAACTCTCTGGAACCCAGTTTTAGTCGACTCATCTAGACTGTTAGTCGACTTAAGACCCCTATTAGTCGACTAATCCTTCCACCTAGTCGACTAATTCTGAATGTCTGACTTAGTTGATTTCCTATCTGAATTTGGATTTTACCTTTGATACATGTGTGACATATTATTCCTGTTCATGCTTCATAACTGGTACTACATGACATGTTACTTGATGGACATTACCTCATATTACTTCATGACTTGTTATTACATATCATCGCTTCATAACTTGTTAAAATATGAATATCACCACTTATCATGCCATCACTTGAACCAAGCATGATACACTTGACTTTCGTATAAAATGGACCAACTTACATATGGGTCGGGGGAAAACATACGGATATCGATATGTGCTCGTGTTTACAGTGGCATTAGGTATATTGTACAATCATATTCCGGTCTAACCTGAGGGCCTCCAGGGGACCGAGGGGAATGCTTGCTCCCTCTTCCTGAATACTGTCATGACAAAGGGCATACATAAGTCCCTCCTGTTAGGCCTTGCGGCTGGTTCCGTTACCAAGCAACGGAACACCCTGGACCGTGGTCCCGGGCATGCACGGGACCCACTGTAAACATAGTTCGTCGATAAACCGCTGGTTTCCAATAACAACCTTGCTTTACTAGGATATGGATCTATGTGCGCTGGGACGTTGGGTCACATAGCTAGATATCATAGTAAGACAAGTAATAATAATAAGACATTAACGGTGGATCTATTGTATTCAGACTCTTACTCTTTATGCTTTCATTTCCTACTGATTGATATTTATCTTACTGTTCCCCCTTACTTATTTATGTCTCTTATGCCATTTGGCTGTAGCCTGATTATTGTTATGAGGTCTTGACCCCTTGGATTTGCATATTCAGGTTCTGAAGCTTGGATCGAAGTGGAGCCATCCACAGAGGATCAAGCTTTCTTTAGTGAGCAGGCCGATTAGCTCCAGTCCTTGTGCCAGATCTCTCTTTTTGACTCACGGGATCTTCATCCTACTCGTGAGCATTTTGTGTTTATATTGTATCTTTTGCTTTTGAACTTGGTTGTGATAAAAGATACATGTAATGTGTAATATTTTATCATATTTTGTGATGACTTGTACTTGTACTTTTATGTTGGCATATTTATGGATATCACGCTTTGTCGTGTACTCTGATTCTTGTTGTACTTATTGCTTAGCGTATATGCGTGGGGGCATTTTCTGACCTACGTATATACGTCGCAGTGACGTCTCCGTATCCGTGGGATCGGGGCGTTACATACCTCGAAGGCAAAATGGACACCACTTCAGAGAGAGTTTTACTTTAGGTTTTCTTTTCTTCTTCAGTGTATTTTTTATTTTTTATTTTCTTTTAGGTTAGAAAGAGTTACATGAGAAAAAAGAGGAAGAATTATTGTAGAGTGACACTATTGTAATTCTTTTTCAAGAGACTTGTATTGAAGGTGACATCAATGGAGTTTTCTCACTTTTCTTCATCGTACTCAATCTGGCCAAGCATTGTGTTCAAGTTACTTTTCCTATTTGCCTTGTCTTACTTCAGCTGAGGTAAGTTTTTATTATGGTTCAACAGTAGAGGTAAATATTCTTCTTTTATTTCTTTTTATTTTTGATTTTTGCATCAACATTTTTCTTTATCTCTTTTTGTTTCTTTTTCTTTTATAATTAAATAAAACAACAGCACCATCTTTTCTTCTACCATCTTCTCTTAACTAAACTTAATATTTTTATTTTCTTTTTATAAACTGAGAAGACAAGTATTAATTAGTTTTTGTAAATTAAAAGAAGAAACTTACATACGCTTCCATCTCTGTCCCTCCCTATGGATCACGACCCGTTAGCCATAGGCTACACGGTAGAATTGAGGAGCTAGCACTGTTCTAAATTTCTATATTTTTTTGTGCAGGTTTGGATCGACCAAAATTTTGGCGCCGTTGCCGAGGAGGGACGGTAAGTTTTCTTTTCTTTTTTATTTACTTTAACAAATTAATCTCCTTTTCTTCTCTGTTTTGATGTACAGAAGCTTAGGCTAATTACAGAAAACTAGGAGCTACAGTGGACATATTGCTACTATGTTCCTCTCTGCCCAAGAAGGCAGAGCATCAGAGCCCACAACTGTGGTAAATTACTAACTGTAGTTTCTTACAGATTGCTTGATTTTCAGAGATTTAGCTTTCTGCAGTTATTACTTTATCTGTTTAACTCATTCTTTACATGTTTCTAATCAACAGTAACTTGTTACTTTATAAATGCTAAAAAACGCTTAGACTCTTGCATCTTAGGGCATATGTCTATTTCGTTTCTTTATATTACTGTTGAAGAGTGCTGAAGAAAAAGGTACGTCTGCATTGCATATAGCTTAGGAAACACACTTGTATGTTATATTGCTTGGGTGTTATTTTTGTTAAATACTTGCACACGAGCAAGAAAACGATCTAAGGGCATATCCTTAAACAAGATAAGGTTGGGAAGTCATTACCCTTCCTTAGCTCAAAAATCATCTCCTCACTCACTAACCCAGCCTAACATAAAATTGAGTAGATGTTGGCCCTAGGGACATCTCAGACTCAAATAGGGATTGACCTAAGGGGGAAGTTGTTAGAAGTTGACTCTTATCAAATCGGTGTCCAAGGTTGGAGATTGAGGGACGAAACCCCGAAGACTGGTAGTTTGGCATAATTAGGCTCGTCGCTTTTAAGCGCGAATACCTCCCACCAATCTTGCCCCTACCTGGCCGATTAACTTGTGGTCAAGTTCTGCGATATACCTCCTGTAGATAATCAACAGTTAGGAGTCATCTAGGTCTAAGCTCTACCCTAACATAGGCTAAATTTTTCTTTATTTTCTTATTTGTTTATTTGTTTGTATTTGTTTTTTCTTGTGAAAATGGATTATAACTATAATTATTCTGATTATAACGCAAATCCATATTTCACCCCCAACCTCTTTCAATTCGAATATTACCAACCCGATATTACGTAACTCTAACCAACCAAGTATGCCAAATTGGTCTTATCCGAATCAATATATACCCAATCCCAGTACTATGAACAAGAATGGGACAATCATCACCACTCTTCACCGAGTCAGTGGGGATACAACTCCCCCGAGTCTTACTATCAACAACCTTACCAACAAACAGCTTCATATAATCAATACCAAGACCAACCTATAGAAGAGAAATCTTCTTTAGAAAAGACTTTTGAAGTCTTACTTGAGTCCACACGATAAGTACAAATCATAGCAGACTCAATTCTCCCAAACAATTCCCAAATCCAAGATCCTTACTCTAATTTTCAAGTCCAACCACAACAAGAAGAGCCTGTTGACTAAGAAAGAATATGGATTTCATGATTCAGTCCTAACATGATTGTATTCAATCCCAAACGGATTGTCTCAAATCTCTTAATAGGCTAGAAGCAAAAGTGAGTCATTTGGTCAATACAATTAATGTTAGAAATGAGAAAACTCTGCCTAACACATTTTCGACTACTCTTGATTCTCCAGCCATATTGACGAAAAATCTTGGTATCTTAGAGATTTTAACCAAGATTCAATTTCACCACATAATTTTGAACTTGACCAATATCAACCGATTGACAAATTGGCAAGTTTTTATTTCAATGATATTGAACTTGAAGATGAATGTGACACCGATTTTCAATATTGTAATTCAATTTCACTTTTTGAATCTATGCTGACTCCGGTATCCTTACCCGATTCGGACCAAATTCCGAGCCAACACTGATTCCTATCCCTATAGAGCTTGAACATGAACCACTTATTTTGGATAGTCATTCCATTATTAGGAAATGAATGTGAACTTGAATTCTATGATTTGGACCGAACTCATGAACCAACTCCGACTCTCGAACCTAAACTTGATTTGAGTTTTATTCTCGAGTCAGTATCGGTTCTTATTCCTTTCATTGTTAAGCCCAAATCATCCATTCCATAAAACTACATTCCACTGTTGGACCAAGGTTTAGATCAATATGACTCCGTGATGATATCCCAAGACTGGTCATATAACTGAAAAAAAAATTCATGCTAAGATCTTACACTATCCTATTCATATTGGGGAGTATAAAAATGCTAATAAGAAAGAGAAAATAAAAGGTGGGTTCCATGAAAATCCACTATATCTAGATTGGGCAGAAACGCTTGGCCCAATGAGACCACCACCGGAACCACCACCTTGAGGTAACAATTTTCCTTCCCTTTCTCCTTTTTCATTTATTATTGTATTTCATTCATACATTGAGGACAATGCATGAGTAATGTGTGGGGGAGGGTTTACTAACATGCTAACTTCACTAATTTAAAAAGAAAAATCTTTCTTTAAAACTTTTTGAAAAGGAAAATAATACTTTGACTTAACTTTGTAAAAAATTAAGTTAATTTTAAGGAATAAGAGGATCATAATTAGGATTTCTTATACTTGGTCAAAATAAAATTATTTGTTTGATTTTGAGGTTAGAAAGAAAAATTGAAAAAGTAATTTAGTCTTGATTTTTACCTTGATGAAATATGCCTACTTTATACACTTACACACTTAGGGTTCTAAAACAAAGATTCTTATGCCTTATATAATATATACACACACACACACACACACACACACACACACACACACACACACACATCCAAAAAAAATTCTGATTAAGCTGGGTATTTGTGCCTCATAAAGCTATGCATTCACGCCTAAAAGTAGTTCATAGAAATAAAAATCCTTAGTTTTGTGGCCTTGTTTGCTCGAGTCCTAAGTTCTTGGGGTGTTTTCTCACACGGTGCCCTAAAACTGTCTGGTTTGGGAGTCACCGACCAAGGGTCGTTACATGGACAAATTAGAAAGCCTAATAGAGCTAAGGGATATTACTGCCATAAATAAAAGAAAACGAAAAAAAAGAAAATAATAAAGCATAAGAGTTAGAGTTGAAGAAACCTGAGCCAAATTTTTACGGTTACAAGGTGCATATGATTAGGGTAAAATAATAGACTAGATGAGAAATACAATTTTAATCCTTACCTGATTGAAAATAAGTTTTTGAATAAAGACTAAGTTTAGGAATGACTAAGTTTTGATAATCCTATGACTTATAGATTACTTGAAATTTAACATTAATACTTCAAATATCTTTTCCTTTCAAAATTTATTTTCAAAAAAATACTAACAATTCATTTATTTTTCTTCATGGATTTTGTAGGTGCAATCCACTGAAAACCCTCACGAGACAAAACTCGTCCTCTAGGGGTAACCTTGAGGTTTAATGGCTTGTTGCACGTGCTAAGTGCAACCGTGATTTCTACGAAAGTGAGTTAGGTTTAGTCAGCTTAGTTTTTCTTTTCTCTTTGTTTTGCTCAAGGACGAGCAAAAGATAAGTGTGGGGGTGTATTTGAACACATATATTGCATACATATTATTACATTCCTACATATATTCTGTTATGAATATTGCAAATAACTTGTCTTAATGTCCTAATCATGCAGGGTATGACAAGGAGAAGATAATTATGAAATTTATCCAATTAAATTTAAAAGTTTAAAAGAAAGGAGATCGATTCAAATCCAAATGTTCTAGAAGCTATCTTATCTGAAAACTAGATATATCAGATAAGATAATATTATCAAATTTCAAGAGAAAAATGAATTGTTTGAAGACCCTAACTATTTCGCTGAAGGTAAGTGAATATCTTATCAATTCTTGAAGATAAACTAAAAATCCAAGAGGATAAATGGATAGAGAGAAAATCAACGGATGAGATGAAGTAATTTAGATTCGGATTCAGCTGAATACAGTTTAGCATTTTAATCATAACTTTCGCTACTGAAACTCAATTCTAATTATTCAAGATGCTACAGAAAGAAGACTTAAAGAGCTACAATTCTTCTGCTGATTATTCGTTCCAGTTCTATCATTTGATAAGTGATATTCAGCACTCAACACGTCAACAGCCTGCAGATCAGAATTGAATTTCTGGATAAATCAAATCAAGTTTGGAGATAATGAGAGAATTCAAATTCATAAATATCCAGATCTTCCTATCTTCATACGCTTTTTATCCCTCTGGTTTTCTCCTATAAATACCCTCATACCTCGAAGGCAAAAGGGACACCACTTCAGAGAGAGTTTTACTTTAGGCTTTTTTTCTTCTTTAATGTAATTTTTATTTTTTATTTTGTTTTAAGTTAGAGAGAGTTACATGAGAAAAGAGAGGAAGAATTATTGTAGAGTGACACTATTGTAATTCTTTTCAAGAGACTTATATTGAAGGTGACATCAATGGAGTTTCCTACTTTTCGTCATCGTACTCAATCTGGCCAAGTATCGTGTTCAAGTTACTCTTCCTATTTACCTTGTCTTACTTCATGCTGAGGCAAGTCTTTGTTATGGTTCAATAGTAAAGGTAAATATTCTTCTTTTATTTCTTTTTATTTTTGATTTTTGCATCAACACTTTTCTTTATCTCGTTTTATTTCTTTTTCTTTTATAATTAAAATAAAACAACACCACCATCTTTTCTTCTACTATTTTCTCTTAACTAAACTTAATATTTTTATTTTCTTTTATAAATTGAGAAGATAAGTATTAATTAGTTTTTGTAAATTAAAAGAAGAAACTTACATAACGCTTTCATTACTGTCCCTCCCTGTGAATCACGACCCGTTAGCCCTAGGCTACACGGTAGAATTGAGGACCTAGCACTGTTCTAAATTTCTATATTTTTTTTGTGCAGGCTTGGCTCGATCAATACACACACATGTGTGTGTATACATACATACATACATACATACATACATACATACATATATATAGTGTATATGTGTATGTACATTGAAATCTATTCAAGTATGCAGGGCCCACAACGCGGATAACGAGTGTAGCCCCCCGACTAATCCTGCGGGTCCCGCGCACCCATGCCCAGGGGAAATTTTCATACACGGAACAGGGTAAAGCAGCGCCATTTTAGCTCTCAGGTGCTAAATGTCCACCGTGGCCCTCGAACCCAAGTCACTTGGGGAGAGCGCTCTCACACACACACACACACATATATAAGGGCTGATCTATTAAGAACGGTTATCACGGATCTGATAGATCAAATCAAATAAAACTAGATCTCTATCAGATCCGATGGCCCACGTGAAAGTTCTCACATGAATTCGTGAGAACCGTTCTTAGGGGATCAACTCACTATATATATATATATATATATATATATATAATATATATATATATTATATATATATATATATATATATATATATATATAATATATATATATAAAGGCATCTTTTCACCTAAGCTTGTTGTCTCATCGGATCATTATTCCTCTCTCTCTCTCTACACACACACACACACATCATCGGATCACTATCCCCCCCTCTCTCTCTCTCTCTCTACACACACACACAACAAGCTTAGGTGAAAAGATGCCTTTAGAGAGAGAGATGAGACTCAGCTGAAACAGAAGGCAACTACGTCCTATGTCGCACTTAAAATTCAAGTTTTTGATTGAAGTTTAAAGATCCGATCATACATTATCATCTTCATGTTCTAAGATACATACATATAAAAAATTATTTGATTTGGAGTTTGTTTCTTGCATTTTCTTTTGGTTCATTTCAACAATAGAATAAAATGGAACGGTTAGATCAATAAGTAAACGAACTCCAATTCATTTGAATTTTTATAGTGTACATCTTAGAAATGAAGATGATAATTTGCGGTTGGATCGTGAAAAAAAATTCGGGAGATATGATTTTTTAGTGCAACATAGGACCGAGTTGCCTCCTGTATCAGCTGATTTACATATTCCTTATATATATAAATTGATCCTTTAAGAACAGTTCTCACGGGTTTCTGTGAGAACTTTCATATGGGTCATTGGATCTGATAGAGATCTGGTTTATTTGATTTGATCTATCAGATCTGATGGCCCGCATGAAAGTTCTCACATAAATCTGTGATAACAGTTCTTAATAGATCAGCCCTTATATATATAAAGGCATCTAAACAGCTCTCTCTCTCTCTCTCTCAGGCATTTTTTCACCTAAGCTTGTTGTCTCATCGGATCACTACTCTCTTTCTCCCCACCTAAACTTGTGTGTGGTCTCACACAAACAAGTTTAGGTGGGAGAGAAAGAGAGTAGTGATCCGATGAGACAACAAGCTTAGGTGAAAAAATGCCTGAGAGAGAGAGAGAGAGAGTAGTGAGCTGTTTAGATGCCTTTATATATATATATATATATATATATATATATATATATATATATATATATATATATATATATATATATATATATATATATATATATATATATATATATATAGGGCTTACTGTACCTCAGCCTGCGGGCTGAGAGAGTTTCTCAGCCTGCGGGACGTGGCTGAATATATGCCACACATCGGTCGCAGAGTGTGGGCGCCAAAAAATCAAAAAAATCCCGCCTAAACAATCGTGAAACAAATTGACAAAAATACCCCTTTTATATGACGACAGCGACTTCTAGCATTGAAAAGTAAAAAAATATTCCATGGTCGCATACTTAATACAGAATAAAGAATACCGGAGGAAACATGCTATCGTATAGCAATGCGACCTCCTTCAGTACTGCGACCAAAGTCGCAAACTTCTTTCTCATTACGATGGTGATGACGAGGATTAGAAGTTTAAAAAAATATTCTCATTACGATGGTGATGACGAGGATTAGAAGTTTAAAAAAATTGTATTTTGTTTTTTTTTTAAATATATATAATCTGTTTTCTAAAGTTAATTGTGTGAATTACATTTTTACTACTATGTCTTGGTTGAAAATGCTGTACAATTGTTACAAACCTTCATTTTAAATATTTTACGCTAAACGAATATACTGCGACCTTGGTCGCAGTTAATAATTATATTACTTCACCCTTATAAATTTTTAAAATGAAAGGTTGCGACATTGGTTGCAGTTGCTGGACGCAGACTTAATAAATACACTGCGACCTTGGTCGCAGTTGCTGGACTTTAGTCTTAATCAACAACAACACTGCTACCTGGTCGCAGTTTCTGACCGTAGTCTTAATAAAATAAACGACCGTAGTCTTAATAAAATAAACTGCGACCTTGATCGCAGTTGTTGGTGTTTAGTCTTAATAAAATACACAGCGACCTTGGTCGCAGTTGCTGGTCTTTACTCTTAATCAACAACATCACACCTTGGTCGCAGTTGGTGGTCTTTATAAATAATCAACAACAACACTGCGACATTGGTCGCAGTTGATGGTCGCAGTCTTAAAAAAATAATCTGCAATCTTGGTCGCTATTGCTGGTCTTTAGTCTTAATCAACAACAACACTGCGACGAGGTGACACGTCACCGCAGCAGTTGCTTAGTCGCAGACTTTGGTCACAGCGTCGACCATGGTCGCAGTAGTTACTGTTTGCAATGTATCTTATGCGACCTTGGTCGCAGTGTCATCTATGGTCATAGTTGTTTTGTTTGCAATGCATGGCTGCGAAAAAGTTCGTAGTTTATTAAAAAAACAAATATGCTTTTTATTTATGTCCAGGCATTTATCTCCAGGCATGTGCAAATGATACAAAACGATCTCTTATACAATAAGATTGAGTGTTACAAATACAGCAGTACAAAAGAAGACTAAACATCAAAAAAATCCCTTGTTGACTAAGAGCAATCTTCTTCTTGAGGTCTGGTGGCAGCAGAATCAATAAGATTGAGTGTTACAAAGAAGACTAACATCAAAGTAGCCAAGAAGACTAAACATCAAAAAATCCCTTGTTGACTAAGAGCAATCTTCTTCTTGAGGTCTGGTGGCAGCAGAATCAATAAGATTGAGTGTTACAAAGAAGACTAAACATCAAAGTAGCCAAGAAGACAAAACATCAAAAGAGCCAAGAAGAGCCCTTGTTGACTACTAAGAGCAATCTTCTCCTGGAGGTCTGGTGGCAGCAGAATCCTCCGATTCCAACTGACCCTCCAAAGTGCCGGGATACGATCTTTCGTTTATGAACATCTCTTCACCAGAAGGTTATCCAGTGAGCATAGAGTTTCCTCGATGTGACTTCTGGGGTAAGAGAGGGAGAGTGAGACCTCACAAGGTATGCTACCCACCACTATATCCACCACATCCCCCGCCGCCATACCCACTCTGACCATCCGTTATCAGCAAGCTTGACTGGTGCATCAAGTCAGAGCAGATCTCGGTGAGGATTAAGTCCTCGTCAGGGATCATGACTTCTTCCCTTGTGAACGACGAGGACCATGACTTCTTCCCTTGTGGACGATGAGGTCTATGACTTCTTCCCTTGTGGACGAACATCGATCAAGTTCGTCAATAGGGTCATCTTCATCCATGGAGGCAGGCCCCTGTTAGAGACTCTGAAGAAGACGGAAATTCTCAGAGCAATTGCTCTCGAAAGAAAACAGTCTAATTATGTACTGTTAAAGGGAGAGGGGTGAGCCCTATTTATAGGCAGCCCATAATAACCATAATTAATGGTTCATTAATCAGAATCGTCGGCATTAATGGTCTCCAACCGCCAGCGCCGGTTTGGCATTAAAAGACATTAACGCCTAAACCCAATGAAGAACCGACGCGTAGACAACCGCTTCGGGAAACAACGAATGGTGCGGGGTTCGTCAACATAGACTTGACGTTAAAAGATCTCATAAAATCTTTATGACAGGTCGCGTCTCACGAACTGACTCCAAGTCGCATCAGACAACAGACAACTTTTCATTTTTCATTTAGATTCAAAAAATGACTAATCCAAAAAACAACACTTAATAAAACAACACTTACTTAACGTACTGCGACCAAAGTCGCAGTCCATGTAATGCAACCCTAGATTGCAGTTGCTGGCCATCTTTATCAATAACAACACTGCGACCTTGGTCGCATTTAACCATGTACACTGCGACAAAAGACTTTGGCTAAGGTCGCAGTTTAAATGTACAATGCGACCAAAGACTCTGACTACATTATATTCAAAAAAATTAATTACTTAACGTACTGCGACCAAAGTCGCAGTCCATGTAATGCAACCCTAGATTGCAGTTGCTGGCCATCTTTATCAATAACAACACTGCGACCTTGGTCTCATTTCACCATGTACACTGCGACCAAAGACTTTGACTAAGGTCGCAGTTTAAATGTACAATGCGACCAAAGACTCTGACTACATTATATATAAAAAAATAAACTATAAAGTAGAATTTTATCGCAGGCTGAAAAGATTGATCTGAAAAGATTTTATATTTTCAAAAAAAAATTTATCCCACGCTGAAAAGGAGAACTAGATCTTACAAAAAAGAGGTAAAGAAATAAGGCGAAAAGTAATTTATATCCTATAAAGAACGGCAAAATAAAAGGGGGGAAAAATAATAATAAACAATAAGGAAAAGTTATCATAAGGGGTATTTGGTAATTTAACTTCTCCCTAAAAGCGGGCCGCAAGTCAGTGAGGTGACAAATCGAGCCACGTCACCGCAGGCTGAGAGAGTACTCTCAGCCCGCGGGGCTGATATACATTTTTCTCATATATATATATATATATATATATATATATATATAATATATATATAGAGAGATGTAAATCAGCTGACACAGGAGGCAAATTCGTCCTATGTCGCACTCAAAAATCATATTTCCCGAATGAATTTTCAAGATCCGACCGTACATTATCATCTTCATATTCTAAGATATATACATATAAAAAATCAAGTGATTTGAAGTTCGTTTACTCATTGATCTAAACGTTCTATTTTGTTCTATTGTTAAAAAACCGTTAATGTTTGAAGCCAAAAAAAATGTAGTAAACAAACTTCAAATCACTTGATTTTTATATGTATATATCATAGAATATGAAAATGATAATGTGCGGTCGAATCTGAAAATTCATTCGGGAAATATGATTTTTGAGTGCGACATAGAAGGAGTTGCCTCCTGTGTCAGCTGATTTACATTTCTATATATATATATATATATATATATATATATATATATATATATATATATATATATATATATATCACAAATCATGAGAGCGGTATAACTTAGTGTTAAGTGATTTTAGATGAAATAGATGCCTTTATATATCTGAACTACCTAATTAACCTAGTTTTAAAAGTATATTTTATAATTTCTATTATAAAAATGAAAAAAAAATGAAAATTGAGAAAAAATCAATGGATGAATCCTCATACCATAATTTCCAACTGGTAGTTTCACAGTAACAAGTGCTTTTATAGTAATAAGTGCGCCGCTAATCACTAAAATAAATGGCGATCATGGAACCAAATTAGTCATCATCCAAGAGTTCTTAACCTTAGAAACAGTCGGTCCTCTATCAAACAACAACAATATCCTGGATACAAAGAACCAATTTCTGCCCCCTTTACAAACTACAACAAATTACTCCCCCCAAAGTAAGATGTAAAAGAAATAAAGACAACAAATATCTAAAGAGGAATCTTTAAACATAGCTCATGTGAAATTCTCGGCCTGCTTATTTCAAAATCAGAAGCCAACATCCATAGCAGAGGGCATATGCACTTTTACTGCTTCCCACTTACCAGAGGCAGAAATAGTTGTCGTGATGCAACATCGTCTCCTGTTATAACCGTCATGTGCAACATCAAGAATCTGCAGCAGCGTCGCCCTTCTCCTCAGCCTGCCCTTCCTTAGCAATGTCGAAGCCCTCAATTTTGCGAGTAACATCATTCACTCCCACCTTCACCTTATCAATGGACCCATTGGCGCTAACATGGGCATCATTCTCACCCGAGATGGCTGGGCCTGTTTGCCATATTCTGATGGTCCCATCCTCTGATCCCGATGCATAAGATTCGCCTCCAGGAGAAAAGCGCACGCAGTGGACAGGGCCGTGGTGGCCTTTGTTACATCCTGCATTCACACATAAACATGCAAACCCCTCAAATTCTGTTTTATTCCATGGGAAAACAGTTAGAGCCATAAATTTTCCCGCATAAATCCCAAACTTAGTGATTGTTATATAGCAAGAAAAATAGAAATATATATGGAAAATCGGTCTACATGCGTGCTGAAAATATGGCACGGACACATCAATCACAATCATTGTGACTGGAGCCATGTCCATATGAACATTAATGACCCTCTACTTGGAGGCAGGGAATTCCATAACCTGCGTACAGTCATACTATAATTTTGATTTCGCCATTCCCCCAGCATGTTTACATCAGTTTCTTTTTTGTTCTTTGATGATGCACCAAATGTAAAACTATTTTTTAATTAAAATTTTGTGTATGTTTTAGTATGAGAATCGATGCTTAAGTTATCTTATAAGAGGATCAGAAAGACGTAGGAAATCTATGTAATACAAACATATGAAAAGTTAATGAAATGATCATTACAGACTATTATATTCGATAACTATCAAAAAGTAATTACACATTTCAACAACAGAGCCCAATGTAATTCTCTAGATCTAAATGCATCCAGATATCCCTAGCAAATCCTATTTATGCCCCTACTTCTCCACTGAGCCCAGAAGAATTTTGTTTTAGAGCTCCCGTTTTGCATGCGAAACCAGTTAGTTACAGATTTCCAACCTAACTGGACCTGTAGGCTTGTTACAAGCCTCCATCTTGTCCATTCGACCCACCAAATAATGAGGGTAGATATTATTCAAACTGAACGATGAATACGGTTAACTTAGGACTAGGAGTTTTTCTCAATATAGAGTTTCTCCACAAAACCCCTTTTGATGGGAAGCAGCTTAAGTGTTATGATGAAGACAATGTATTCTATCAAAAATAGAACCAGATATGCACAGCACTACAAGAGAGAAGTTACAAGACTAACCAATTTCTTCGCCTGTGTGGAAATCAAAAATGTGAACCCACATGTCTTCTCCTCCAGCAATAAACTTGTTGCCATACTTGGGTTCGAGGGAAGCTGACTCTACAGTGCATGGCATGTTGTAACTTTTGACAAGTCCGAAACTGGATCGCATTAAAAAAAAACGGGGGGGGAAGCCTTTAAGGTTCCATGCTCATCGAACAAAAATGGCATGAAAATAAATCCATGAGTTGAACTTACTGATTTGCATCCCAAAATTTAACAGTTGAACCATCAGCTGTTGTGATGTACCGCCCATCTTGACTAACTTCGGCACTGGTGACAGGTGACTTCGTCTCAAGTGTTTGGACAATTTTTCCACTTCTTACATCCCATAACCTGTTAAGAGTCAGAACCAACACAGTTAGGGAACACAGGGCAGTGAATTCACAATAAGCCAACTTTGTCATTTATACTACATGAAGAAGGTAAGTAGCATTTAGAGGATTTATATCATCATGAGTCTACAAAATCTGACTAAATATATTATAATGTTGCTGATAGGTATAACAACAGAATGCAATCACATATATATGATGTTTGAATGATTTCGAATAACTTCTCCATAATATACTCAACATATGTCCAAAGTTGCAAAGCATGCCAGCATGGACACATGTCATGGTTCAAAGTTGCGGTCTCGGCCGCCGACTTGGCCGGCACCGAGACGGATCGGTCTCGGCGACTCAGATCGGACTCGGACGATACGCGTAAAATGCCACATAGAAAACTCAAAAAATGAAAAAATCATGACAAATCTTTAAAAAAATGTAAACGTGAATATTCATGTATCACATATTCAAAACATATCATATCATCTAACATACAAAACATAAAGTGAAAGCATAAATACAAGTGTCATCGGTAGAAACATATCAAAATACATGCATAATAGTAAATTGCACAAAATAATTCATAAGTACCTACTAATGTAGTCATTTCCGCATTGAATTACGAGGAGGCATAAAATCATCATTATCATCTCCGCGATAAGTATAGAAACTAAGTATATACTTTTCATAAGGATAATAATATGTTTGTGGGTGTGATCCTGAAGGCTGAGATGATTGGCTAGAGGATCCAACATCAAAGTAATAGGATAGTAGGGCTTATGCAATATCAGCTCCATGGTTGATAATACCTAAAACCTCGATATTCAGCGTCGTTAGTAAAATATTCACCAATGCTACAATAATCAGTGCTAGAATGTTGGCCAGATGTCAAACCCAACCCCAGTAAATGGCCTTCAAGACTATGATAACTATGTGAGTAGTTGTCATGTCCACTCAAATAATCATCGCTAGAACTCAAATCAACCAACCGATCCAAATGCCTACCTTGTTGCGAAATCCCGCTCGGCCTACACTATATGTATCTTGTGTGGCATAATACTCTGAATCCCATGTCATGACACCACCTCGTTAGCTTCCACCAATATCATGAGTCTCTTCATCACCACCGTTATAATCGCCATCATCATCACCACCGTTATAATCGCCATCATCATCACCACTGTCATCACACCGCCATCACTGTCATCACCATCGTCGTCGTCATCACTGCCATCATTGCCACTTACGTCACTACGACGAATACCTTCATCCAACCAACTTAAGTCATCTGGTGATAACATCGGTTGTTCTCCCTCTCGAATCTACTCATCCAATATATCATCATCATTGAAAATATTGTTCAGATCAATTAGGTTGTAATAAATCATCAGTATCGCTTTAGCGTGTCAAATTCTTACTCGCAACAGCATATTGTAATGCACAAACACTAGTTTATGCAACTTTTTCATTGCCAATCGATTGCGCAATTTTGTATGAATCAGCGACTACGTGCTCTAATTTCTTTCGCAACACGATGAAAAACATGTTTGGTTTAAAACTTTGATGGCAATTTTCTACATATTGGGAGTTTTTTGTCATAGTTAATCCACCAATCAGCTGGAAGAGATTGTTGCACTGCTCTTCTAGTCAGTGAGCTTTCAAATTCTCCAACTCCATCCATAAATAATTTTATCTGTGAGAATCCACATCATAAGTGTTAATATTTGCATAACATTATATCGATGGAATAAAAAAAATATTATTACCTCGTTAATAGCTCTTACTTGTTTATTCAAATCTGGCTCCAATCTTTTAATGACCTCCTTTATTCCATTTCACTTCTGAATGTGAAAAAAAAATTAAATATTGTAGTGCTGGATTTAAAAAATATGTTACAATATGTAAATACATAATTGTTATGATATAACAGTTTCAATTTCTAATCAACAAATATGATTTCTAGGCAAATGAATTATCAGTAACATCCAAGTGTCTATGCAATTGTCTCTCCCATCTTTTATCAATGATATCTCAGTACTTCTTTCAATTCTTATTTGATGTCTTTATAGTCAATTTTGCATTATTCATAGCTTCATAGATAATAAATAATGTAGGTTTCTTATCCTGATCCACACTAGATGATCCATAATGTTTTAAACCTCTCTTGCCTTCTTCCAAAATCGGTCGGTCAGAATGAGATTAGAAACCTTATCTCTCATATTTCTTCTACTCCTTTTCTTGTTGAATTCACCCCATTCGGTTGTTGTACACATTCTTTTCAAATCTTATTCATAGCGAAAAAGGCTTTCAATAAAAATAAACTCGGTGGCAAATCGTATTATACCTGATCTTAACAAATCTCTATCTCTAGTAAATAGCTTCAATAAATTCACCACTTTGATGCTATTGTAAATGAATGATGTGATCATCTTAGCATCATCTAATGTCTCCTTGACTGATTTCATCGAACCAATATCTTCAAGCATCAAATCAATGCAATGTGCTGACCAAAACAAATGTTTCCTTTCTCCATCAACAAGTGACAAGCTGCTTTGAAACTTGCCTCATTGTCTGTTACAACCTACACAATATTTTCTTCACCAATTTCATCAACAACTTTATCCATTAGAGAGAATATATAATCAACAGTCTTCGAGATATTAGTAGTATCTAACAGAAGTATGGTATATCATACTTCTATCACAATAAATCATAAAATTAATAATAAGCTTTCTATTCCGAGAACTCCAAAACTGATCGTGCAACCATACTGCGACCATTTTGCTTTTATTGAAGCAATATATACTTCAATTTCTTTCATTTTCTCCTCCAAATAAAGATTGCCAATCTGGTACCCTGTAAGGCCTTTTACACCTGGGCCTACCTCTGCAATAGTATTAATCATGGCCTGATAGTAAGAATCACTATCAGCTGCATTAAATGGTATTGCATTGTAGTGAGAATTTCACCATAAAATTTTCAACTTTTTTAATATTCTCAGTTGAAAACATGTTTTTGATTGATTTATATTTTGTTGGTAACATGTAAGAATCAATACCACGAGTTGGAATTTCAGCTTCTCTAGTGGTAAAACTCTGACACAATCCACGCTTGATCCGTGATCCTGAAGGCTGTGAATTACTGTCACCAATATCTCTTTTAGACCTTCTGCCGATCTCCAAGCCATTTCACAACTTTCTTTCATAACTTGTTTTAATTGTCTTCTTTCAACTTCTTTCAAACATCAACTTCTTCAATTTTATTTTCAGAATCTTCATCGGCCACATCATAGAAATCTTCCTTACTTAAAGATTTCATAAGTCGATCTTTCCTCGCATCATAGAAATCTTCCTTACTTAAAGATTTCATAAGTCGATCTTTCCTCGCATCATAAAAATCTTCCTCACTTAAAGATTTCATAAGTCTCTCTCAATTAAAGATTTCATAAGTCTTTCTTAGAGTTTATGGTCGCTCTTTCTTTGCTACCTTCAGAAAGATGTATCAATTTTGAGACACTTCTTTTGGTACTCACGCATCCTTCCGCCTGAGCGGCATCCTTCCGCCTGAGCGGGTACATGTGCTATGTGTTGCTTCAATCTAGTGAAGCCATCATGAACTTGTTTCCCACAATAATTACACTTCACAAGTTTTCTGCTTCCACCAACAGGGGTACCATATTCCCATCCAATATCGTGTTGCTTTAGAGCCATACTGAATTTTTTAAAAAATTATTAAATTAAAACTAAAATTAACTAAATCACATCATAGCTACTTAAAATAAATTAAATTTACTATATATTATGCTTACTAAATTAAATAAAATTACTAAATTACCTAACCTAATTTAACTTAATTTAAATTAATTTACCTAACTTCAATAAAATTACTAAATTACTAACTTAAATAAAATCACTAAATTAAACTAAACTAATTTAAACTAAATTAAATTAAAAACTGTTAAATATAGAGAGAAAGAGACTGAGGGGGAGAGAGATGGAGAGAGAGGGACAGAGATAGCTGAGAAAAAGAGAGGACAGATGGAGAGAGAGGACAGAGAGAAAGATGGAGAGAGCTGGGAGAGGGACAGACGGAGAGAGACGGATAGAGGGGGAGAGAAAGGACAGAGAGACTGAGAGCGGTCAGAGGGGGAGAGGGAGTGATCAAAGAGAAGGAGAGAGAATACAGAGGGAGAGAGCAAGAGGGACATAGAGACTGAGGGGGAGAGAGGACAGAGGGAGAGGGAGTGATCAGAAAGGGAAAGAGAGAAGGGTACCTGGAGTTGTCGCAGTAGACGACGATCGGCGGGAGCGGCGCTCCGCGATCGGAGAGGTAATTCTATTTTTCTTTTTTTCTCACTTTATAGGTGAGGCGTCACGAGCGAACAGTTGCGCCCCCGAATCGGCCTCGACTCGGAGTCGAATCGGCCAACTCGGCCAAGCCATGCCTGACTCGGTCGAGTTAGCCGATCCGACTCCGAGTCGAGGCCGATCCGAGCTCCCCTGAGTTGAGTTGACTGACTCGTGTCTTCGACTCGTATCGAAGCTCACCGAGTCGGATACGACTCGGCCGAATCATACCCGACTCGGCCGAGTCTTCGAACACTGACACATGTATCTACACTTATTCACAATTGCATCAATGTTTGGATCATGAGAAGGTAGATATTCCAGCCTATTGTGTGATCCATTTCTTTGTGGAGAGGACTTGCATAAAGTGTAGCTCAGGGAAATTAACCAATAGTTTGTTATACACCATTACTCATTATGCTAATGCACGCATAGCGTACCCGCATGCATTTACCTCTCTTTTCCTAAAATTCAGATTTAATAACTTGTCCGGTCTATTCACGTCATCAAAACGATAGTTGTGTTCATGTAACCCAAAGAATAGCAACTATTAGTACTATGAGAAAACATACCACACTTTCCTCAGAACCATGGGCAGCTTAGTTCTATTCACATGATGCATCATCAAAACAGCATAAGCACGCCTACTTTTATGCAGCATGGAACAAGGAGTAAAATCAAACATCCAGTTCTCTACATCCAGTATTATTCACAAAGCTAATGACTTGATGATAGGACTGCAATCATAATATACAAAATCTTGGATGCAATAATGAAAATGGATACTTGTGGCTGAAACCTGTTACTCAAATTGCCCGAAAATATGGCCAAAAGCAGTTACACATCAGAACCTGTTACAACTCGGATGCTGAAGCTTGAAGTTTAGAAATTACCCAGAGTATGATAAAGCATCATATGCATATGTGCAAAAATGAATTTAAACATTTTTAAAATTTCTCCATTCCTTCAACCGCATGCTAAATTTTAATTCTTGTCTGTGTTTTCATCCTATTGATTTTGACTGTACACTGTTAGCGCAATACAATCGAACTATTAACACATCTGATCGGTCTTGTCATAAAAGGCAATCAAGATCAATGTTTAAAAAAGTGGACACCTAGGCGCTTAAGCGATCTGTGTAGGTAGTTTCAAGGTGTTGGCCACTCCGCCAAGCTCACTTGAACGTTTGACTATATTTACTCATACATTTTGTTGATACAACCCCTCTTTCTCTTACAAGAGTGTATGTTCAAAATGTAATATTAGTGATATTGCCTAAATTTCATTCTCACTACTATTATGACATACTCGTACACCATAATTTACAATAAGAAGGTTGAAACTGGACACTACTTGTGACTTGTGAGGTTAAAAATACATTCTAATATTAGCTCCAAATATACTCTCATGTCCTCTCTCTTAGATTGTCATTATCATTAACTGAAGCATAAATTGTGCGCGCTGCAACTTCTGACTCCTAATCCTAATCCTGTATATCCATAACTTACTCCAGTGTGCTACTAATCTTCTCTTCTTACTTGGGCTTTCTTTCTTGCTTCTGTCTTTCATTTTTTTACTCTCTTCTTCCCCTCTTCTATGTTTTTATTTTTCTTCTTGTTTCACTTTTTCTCTGGTTTCAAGCTTCTTTCTGTTATGCTCCTCTTTCTCTGTTTTGCTAACTTCTTTTATTTTCTTTGTTTTCTTTGCAGATAATAGGCTTCCCACCGGCTGCCTAATGGTAGTAAGCTGGGATAGGAGCCTAGTAATTCTGCATGCAACCTCAGGTCACATCCAGCCACTAGAAGCAAACCTCAACCTGCTAAGCACAAAAGAAGTTTTATTTCAACTCATTTCTTCAAAAATTGATTTTATCAAAATCAGAATTTAGTCCTAGCTCATAGATCTCATAACCAGAAACACTTTATTTCAAGAATCTCACAGACAATGTTGACTGGCAGATATAGTAGAACAAATACATTACTCTAACAATCCAGATCAAGCAAAATGGGGGGAAAATGAAAATTTTCTATTACATAATTTGCTCAGTAGGTTTATGAGACCACTTGTTTATTAATTCCTTCCCTTCTTCTCAAATGAATTTCACCATACACTATTTCCAAATTAAACAATTTACAGAAAGCACAAGTTTCAAACATACAATAGTTAAAAAAAAGCCCAGATGTTTGCCTAATAAGAATGATTGTTCAAAGAAGATTCATAAGAAAGAGTTGGTACAAGTCTTGGTGACTACATTGATGATATAACACTACATTTTTAGCCTCCTTTGGGATATAGTTCACAACAAGTATAGGCAGGAAAATATAATGAACTGAGGAAACAGAATGCCTACTTTATCAAACTTCAGATCCTATTCAGGGTAGATAGTGATGCAACTTCAGAATCAAAGGATGACATTACCTTCTAACTTCCCCATTCAGACCCCAGGTCGAGATAATTCCTTCCCGGTAATTGCTGAGTACGATGATTACTTTATCTGTACCTTTCTCCAGGACTACTATTATAAAACCATATTTAATGGTATAGATTGTTTTATTTAGACCCCAAAGAACAATGTGTTTCTGTTTTATTGTAGAGACACAAAATACACATAAAATCAACTAGCTTGTATTAAGTTAGTAGCTTAAATATGAGTGATCATAAATTCAAGACTGAGGGATCAACCCACCCACCCACCACCACACACACAAGCGCACACAAGAAAGAACAAGAGGAGAGAGAAAAAGAGCACACAGCTAAAAAGTTTATGTTAATGATTTTAGAAACTTAACAAGAGATGATTGCTTGTGTTATAATCTGCTTCTAATTTGAACGTTGCCCAGCACAATACACCATCTCAAATAAGAAAAGCAAGCTAAGTATTCTCATTTGACAATAGATATTTAATCATAGTTGAAGAAGATGCACAAACAAGTTATTTGGGACATGTCTCTGCACTGAGTAGTACAGCAATTTGATGAATATTTACTTAGACTTGCATTTTGGGTTATTCAACTACTGAGATGAAGTTGAGAGTTGTCACTGTATAAGTGCGGCCCCACCATAATAAGATTTCATGAATGTAACTACCAACTGGTACCAACCAATCAACAAATTGGATTGGATGAGAGATGGCAACAATACAAGGGAGGAGAGACATGAGGACAAACAAGCCTTAAGTTTGCTCAAGAGGCAACGTGAGGCCCCTTTTTAGAGATACACTCCATATTAACAACACCAGCTGTCATCAGTGATTCAGTTAGAAACAGCGGCAGTGGTGTTTTTTCAATCTAACCGCGTGAATTCTCATCTAATGCACTTATGAGCTAGCATGGGTATTATATGAACTATCAACATATCATTCTGTATTTTTACAATTAGACAAGAAACAGAAAATGTGTAAACATAAAACTTAAAAGTATAAAAGGAATCCTACAACCATGACGTAGAGAGAGAGAGAGAGAGGAGAGAGAGAGAGAGAGAGAGCACGAGGAACAAACTAAATTGTTAAACAGAAAAAAAAAATTAAACAAATAAATGCATACCTCACGCCCCCCATATCGGTGCAAGAACTTAAAATTGTTGGTCACTATGAAGCCAAGCCACAGTTCTGACAGACCCTGGAGATTTATCAATTTCTCGTGGTGGTGCATCAAACGATTTAAATCAAATATACGTAATGCTTTTTCAATGCCACCAGTGAGCAAAAACTTTGTATCCTGTACAAATATTGGATTATGTGTCAAAACAAACTAATGAAAGAATGAAAGGTAAGATAAGCAACATATGTTGTTCAAAAACCTTTTCAGAGCACTCCAATCATTTATAAGTACAACACATCATTTTCAGGCTGATACTTTTGAATACAACCAACTAGACAGCTAGAATAGTAATAATTTTTGTTACCTACCTTACAAAGGGTATATATGGCAAAGTCGCAGTATGTTGAGCTACTACCAGACTTAATGCAGAGAATAACATCGTCACTACAGCGTTTTAAAATGATCTCCATCAACAAATTATATCCATATATCAAGATGGCATTCAGGGGTTGCAGGCTCAAGTCTCAAACAACAGTAAATTTTCTAACTTGCAGAATAACTTTACATGACAAATATATCTGTAGTTATATTTTTCCAGATGGAATGTTGATAATTACAAAACTGTTCTTATCTACCAAAATAAAATAGCACTGAGCGATCAGGAATTTATGGAACATGATGTTTTTGTCCTTAATAAAACACTGCTCAGACTTGGGCGCATTAACAACAACTAAGCCATTTGTCCCAAGTATTTGGGGTAGGCTACATGAACCAAAAGAGAAATACGCCGAATCGGGCACATGGATCAGCTTTCTCCACTCATTCCTATCAAGCAATATACCTTCACTAAGACCTTTAGACTTGAGCGCATGCATCTAGAAAAGCCAAGCCCACCAACAGTTGTTTTTCAATAATGTTGCGAGTCAAGAGAAAAGCAAAGACACAGTAGAAGAAGAAAGAGGGTTTTATTTAGAATACAATAATATAAATGCTTGTAATGGCCGGTACTAGGAACAAAACAGAACCATCAACCATAGAATTGAAAAGCCTCACAATACCTCAGAAAAGGCACAAGCACGGACAATATGCTTGTGTTCAAATGAGTGCAACTCATCTCCAGTTAAAGCATCCCATATTTTCCTAAAAAACAGAAGTAAATGCAAATGAGATGTCGCAATCTTCCATACGAGTTAAAGATATACTAATAGCAGGCAGAAACATCAACCAGAAAGACACCAGATAAAATTGCTGACTACTATTGCTGTTTGAACAATTAATAAGAATTAAATAATTGATAAGAGCAAAACTGTTTGAATATAATAGATAGTCTTGTGGAACGTATAGCATAACAAAGGACAAAATACTGGCTGATGCAAAAGTTCATTCCTCTTGAGGGGAAAAAAAATCTAACAAGGATGTTGTTGCAAGTAAAATATTAACTTAGGAAGATATGCTCAACTATTGAGTTGCATTAGCATTAGAAAATAATAGGTAATGGAACTTTACACACCATTTATTTAACCAGAGTTTTTGGGGTTATTTGTTGGGTTTTTTTTTTTTTGTGGTTGGAGGGGGGGGGGGTGTGGGGGGGGGGGGGGGGGGTGTTGGTGTTCTGGAGCTCCCGCCTGTGCTGCACAACGCAAAAGGGGGTTGGTTGTGGGTGTGGCACAAGGGTCACAGGGGGGTGTGTTGTGTGTGGTGTGTGGCACAAGGGTCACAGGGGTGGGTGGGTGTGGGGTGGGTGAGAGAGAGAGAGAGAGAGAGAGAGAGATCACAATTTGTGTCCTCCCCACGTACTCATCTCTGAATATAGTGCTAACCTACTGTGCTGATTTCACCCATTCTGTTGAAAATAAAAAGATGCCAACAGAGAAAATAAGTTTTAGGAAAATTTCTACTCGGGACAAGAAACTAGTTCAGCATATAATTTTGATGAAACAGACATAGCTTTCTTTGGTAACATGACAATGGCATTAGAAGCTGGTATTCATCAAATTTTAGATGTGGACATGTGCCCATGTTTGTCTCTGCATGTGTGGGTGGGTTTTGGCTGGGGATGCATGTGCCCAAAGAGTGTTATTAGCTTTACAGCAATAATTACTATTTTTTCCATGCTTAGTGTGAACACTTTATAAAGCCAAAGTCAGACCTCAAATTAGAACTAATTATATATCTCTGAGTACCCAAGCCAAGTGACTAACAATACTGCTGATTTGCCAGTAATTCACTATATGCAACATCTGCTAATAGGTTTTTGACAAATTTGTCCAAGACAGAGCAATATTAAATGACTGTAAAACAAGCCCTAGAATGAGTCTGGTGAAGAAACTGTAGCTCTGAAAGATAAATTGTCATCCTCATGCTTCATATACATGGCATCATATGTGTGATTACTTCACCAATAAAACTCAAATAATCTCTAGAAGATTAAGATTACATACGCTGTAAAATCAGCCGAACCCGAAGCAGCCCGTAGGGCATTGGTGTCGAGGCAGCAACTCCAGACTGCACCCTTGTGCCCTTCGAAGGTTCCAATCCAATCCCCTGTCTCACCGTTTCTCAGCATGGGACTTGAATCTAAGCAAATTGAAATCATAAATGCAATCATCATCAGTGGAACAAAACTAATATGCAATATTCCATTAGCAGATCTAAAGAAGAATTACTACTGCATATTTGTTGGAGTCCTGGCCCAGATAATAGAGAGAGTTCATTCTTCAAAATCAGAGGAAAAATAAGACTGGTTGCTAGTTTCAGGTTTTTCTTTAAGAAATGAGAATCTTTTGAAGGGGTCGATTATAAATTTTGAGAAAAATTACTTACAAAATATCGCCTTTTAATCAAATCAAATGCAAACATAATGAAAAAGATCAAATTCAAATCAAATTCTTCACCTTTGCTTGCGCTGATGAGAAAAAAGCCATCGGGCGTAACTGGACTGTAGAACAAATCCACCACAGGGCGCGAATGGCCATGGCAGACTAAGGGAACTGCAACCTTCTTCTTCTCCATTCCCCTTCTCAGCTCTAATCCAAACAAACCCTAACCCTAACGGATCGCGCTTCAACACAGTAAATTAGACGCCGATCCTTATATCCCCGCAGCAAAAACCTAACTCTAGCCCCAAATGAACGAGAAACAAACAAAATGCTAGTAAAGAGGGGGGAAAAGGGGCAAAAAAATTAAAATGAGATTTAGGAGTACGAAGGGGCTGGGGATGGGAAAACTGACTGAAGAACGAGGACTACTTATAGGAGGCGATAATTGCCACGTGGACGAACTGAGGTTGGAGGCCCCGCACTCTATATAAGTGGAGAAAACCCCAATGTTAAGTGGAGAAAACCAATGTTGGATTTACTACGGGCCTGTTTGTTTCGTTGCAAAACGTCGCAAGTCGTAAGTTGTAAAATGAGAATGGAAAAAATGAACTACAGCAGAGAAAATATATTGTGTTTTACGGTGTTTGGTTGATAAAGTGAAGTGTAAATGGAAAAGTATATTGTGTTTTACGGTGTTTGGTTGATAAAGTGAAGTGTAAATGGAAAAGTATATTGTGTTTTACGGTGTTGGTTGATAAAGTGAAAGTGTAAATGGTAAAGTATATTGTGTTTTACGGTGTTTGTTGGTAATGTAAAAGTGTAAGTGAAAAAGTTGATCACAAAATTAACTGTAGCAGTGATTTAAATATTATAAATACTATTAAATTAAATCTACTATTGCAAATTAAATTGTATTAATAAATTTGAGATAAAAAATTAATAATCTTAATATTTTATTTATAACAATAATATTAATAAAATATAGTATAAATAGTAAAATATTACTAAAATATTAACTACATAAATAATATAAAATTTTAAGAAATCTAAATAACATTAATAAAATTTTAAGAATACTAATAAAATATAAATATTAAAAAATCTTACAAAAATAATAAAATATAGTTATAATATTATAATATTAAAAATACTTGAAAATTATTATAATATAAATTTTATTACAATATTAAAAAATCTTACAAAAATAATAAAATATAGTTATAATATTATAATATTAAAAATACTTGAATTATTATAATATAAATTTATTATAATATTATAGTAATATTATAGAAATATAAAATTAACAAAGTAAAATATAATTATAATTTAATAATAAATTATCATTATAGTATTATTATACTGAATTATTATTACAATATTAACATAATAAAATATTATATAATAATAAAATTTATTATGATATTAATAAAGTAATTTTTTATATTAAAAAATAATAATTAAATATATAATAATTTTATATTAAAGTATAATATTGTTATTAATAAAATATTAACTCTAAATAAAATAATAAAAAATGGAATAAGTATAAATAAAATAATAAAGTATTAAAAAATATTAAATTAAAATAGTAAAATATCAAATATTAAAACAATATTAAAAACAATAAAAAAATTAAAGATTAAAAATATAAAATAATTAAATAAGAAATTGAACACTATTTAAAATATTAAATATTAATAATATTAAATTATATATTGATTATCAAGTAACTGTTTTGAACTGTAAGTGTACTACAAGTGAGAGTTACATGACCACAAAATTAACTGTAGCAACTATAAGTGGGAAAATATGAGTGTAAAAGTGATATTTACATGACCACAAATTTAACTGTAGCAACTGCAAATGGGAAAAGAAGAGTTGCATTTTGTAACTTGTTTTTCAACAAAACAAACAACGGAAAATGGAAAGAAAGTTTACGACTTGCGTTTTGCGGCGTATTGCGGCGAAACAAACACGCCCGTAATATAACTCTAGTTGTTTTTTACAAAAATTTGTTTGAATTTATGGGTATTTTGCATGGAAATCTTTCTATCTCAAAATGTCGTAAAATAAATCAATTATTGGGTAATCTGTTTTAGGTGTGCAAGTGATCAGATAGACTCAAAGATTTTGTCAAAGAACGCGGTTGTTTTCTCCCATCTTCTTTCAAATGAAGTTTTACACACTAAGGTGTTAAAAAAATATTTTTTTTAGTGAAAAAGGGAAGACATGTTTTAAACAACACTATTAAATTTAAAGTGTTGAAGATACAATACATTCACTAAATCAAGTCAAGTTATTGTTAAGTTAAACATTTTTTTTTCATATTTTTAACATTTCAAAGAAGGAAAAGAGATTAATATCTGTATTAGAAGTTAAACAATTATTTATAACATTTTCATATTGTTGAAGATACAATACATTCACTAAAGACATATTTTTTCATATTTTTAACATTGTTAAACAACACTATTGCTTGGTCTCAAATTTTTTTTTCCTCTTAACTTTTCAGTCTTCTTTGTTTATATTGTCCACCGTATCTGCTTAATATCTGTATTAGATCTGGATGAAGAGGTATACATTGAGTAATACCAGCTAAAGAAAACAAATAGAAATATGACGATACTAATATCCAATCTCTACCATGTCTGAATGCTTTTAGAGGAAAGAGAAACGAAACATCACATATAAACTTCTATTGCTAATTTGCATTACTCGTGTGGAATTCAACTATCAGAGAGGAAAGAAATGATTCTGATGCGTTCCTTCAGTTTTGACACAAAGCTGAACTATTCATTCAACTCTGAAGTCTTGATCGAAAGATTTTATCCATCAGTCCAATAAAATGACTCACCATCTGAATCACTAACCATCTCAGAATCACTGCACACTCCAAGCAAATACAAGAATACTGTTTCTTTCCCTCAATCATGGGGAAGGATA
>JAVJIF010017187.1:0-54962 GCA_038442645.1 Agave tequilana | reverse complement strand
TTTGCATTTCGACTTAGTTTAAGGAAGAATAATTTATGGTAACCTCTGACCTTGGACACTTATATTTTCACAAAAATACTTCAACACTTTTCTTTATTTCATAATGCGTTCAAAATACTAACATTTGATTCTTTCTTTTGGATTTTGGGTGTAATCTGCTAAAAACCCTCTGGAGATAAAACTCCTCCTCTAGGGGAAACCTAGAGTTTAACGGCTTGTTGCACATACTCAGTGCAATCGAGTCACCTACGAAAGTGGTGTAATAATTCCTTTAGTTTTTGTTTTGCTCGGGACGAGCTTAGTGTGGGGGTGTGATTAGTCTCTAAAACTGCATATTTCATACCACATCTTCACATTTATTTAATATTAAATTCTGCTAATAACACCTCTCTTACATGTGTTGGCCCATAGGGTTACACTCTCCATTTGTTTAGAGTTTTGATGATAACAAACCAAATAGGAGCTATATGGTACTAATTAGTTTGTTAAGATAAGTTTCAGGTTTGTACCATATTTGGAGGCCATTGCTTCGCTATTGCAAAAAAATTCTAGGTTCATAAAACAAAGAAGGCTTTTTGCACATCAAGGAAGGAACATAGAAGAGAAGGCTCTAGCAAGGCATTGCATGGCTCAAGACTTCAAGATTGCTCAAGATAATTTATTAGATTTGTTTTTAGTTTAGAGTTTTGTTAAAGAATAGTGAATAGGTTTGAAGCTCTATCACACACGTTTTTGCGCACATCTTGTTTCCAAAAATATTTCCTATAATATGTACAAAAATAGTTTGTATACAATCTTCAGCCTACAAACTCCTTTTTATCCATTATATATATCTCTATTCAAAATTGTTTTGTTAAAAATAGATTTCTCCTCAAAATTCTGTTTTTGTTTTGGCTTTTGACCTGAGCCGGTCGACCGTCTGGGTCGGCCGACCCTGTGTCAGGTCAAGCCGGTCGACCGACCCAGTCGACCGAGGTTCTGGCAGCAGTGCGTATCCGTGTGCATGTTTTACGGTCGACCCGGCGGTCGACCGACACTTGCCTGACTGCAAGACTTCTGCTCTCTGTATTTTTGGGTCGACCGGGCGGTCGACCGTTAGCCTGCAACGGCTATTTTTTTTTGAACTAGCGGTCGACCGAGGTAGCGTTTGAACAGTAACGGCTATCTCCTAAGCTGGTTTAATTTTTGTCTTTTTCTCACTAAGTACATTTTAATGACATGTTTTGGTTTTAATACTTTCTGATTAGCCTTAAATATGTTTTATCTCTAAACCCTAGCCCTCTCCTATAAATAGGGGTGTTTGGGGAGAGGTTCATTTACCAATTTTTAACAAGAAAAATTTGCAAAAGTTTGAAAAGTTTAAGGCATTCAAAAGAGCTTGGTTTTGTGCTGAAATTCTCTCTCATTTTCTGAAGTGTTTTCAAGAACTCTCTGATTTCTTTTTCTTTACACACAAGAGCTTCATTCCTACTCATTGTTCTCTAAGGACCTTTGTAAGGGAAGAGAATTTTGAAAGAGAGTTTGTGGTCTTTTGACTACTAAGAGATTCCTTGTACTTGAGATTGTGGAGTTGGGTATTCCGGTGAATTTGTAACATCTTTGTGATAGTGGAAGTGGTTGGAATCCTTCTGGGAAAGGCGGGGAAGTAGAGCTGGGTGCTCGAACCTCGATAACAATTCTCGGTGTTTGCGTTTGGTTTACTTGCACTTGATTCTTGCTTACTTTCATTGCTCTTATTACTTGCTCTCTATCTTCATTGCAAGATTCATTTGTTTTCATTCATCTTGTCAATCATAGTCCCATACAACAAGGTTGCATTGCGCACCTCTAACTCATTTCAAGAGGAATCAGGAGGAAGGAGTTCAGAAACCCTTTATTGGGTATTCGGCTCTTAGTCTTGTTTGGGCGATTGTTGCATCATATTTTTAAATTGTGCATTGATTAGCATTATCACCTATTCACCCCCCTCTAGGTGATTTTCAATTGGTATCAGAGCTTGGACTCTAGGTTTGACTTAACATCCTTAGAGAGATCCTTAAAATTTGCTAATCAACATTTTCATTCCATCATTCATTCACTAGTAAATATGGCCAATAACATCAAAACCCCTCCTAAATTTGATGGACTAAATTTCCCTATTAGGAAGGTTAGGATGACTATCTTTTTGCAATCATTAGGTAGCTTAGTTGCAAAATCTTTGATCAAACCCTATGTTGCACTCGATAGTGATGAGAGCACATGGACCGACTTCACCTTTAGAGAATATGAGGCTAACTCCAAGGCCCAAAATTCCCTCTTAACCGCCTTGAATGAGGATGACCTTACACGGGTAATTCATTGCCAATCCGCCTATGAGATTTGGCAACATTTGTTGGTCACACACGAGGGGACTTCACAAGTTAAGAGAGCTAAGATAGATCTCTTAAGGTCCCAATATGAATCCTTTAAAATGATTGATGAAGAATCTATTGATTGTATGATTACTAGATTTACTAAAATCACCAATGCTCTTTCTTCTTTAGGTGATGATATCTCAAATGACCAAAAGGTGCGAAAAGTAATTCGGGCTCTTCCTTCATCTTGGGAGATAAAGGCCACCACCTTGAAAGAGTTGAACGACAAGGATGAGATGGACCTCATTAGTCTCATTGGGAACTTAAAAATCCATGAGATGGAAAAGAAAGCAAGAGAAGAGGCCGCTCCACTAAAGAAGAAATCCATAGCCTTCAAGTCTTCATCCACTATTGAAGACGATGAAGAAGATGAAGAAGAAGATGAGGAGCTATCACTACTTGTTCGCAATGTGAAGAGAATGTACCGGAGGAACAAGCTCAACTTCCGAAGGAAATTTGAAGGCAAAGAGGAGAGAAGAATTATTTGTTACAATTGCCGAAAGCCCGGACATATCATGGCGGATTGCCCGGAATTCAAGAAGAAGATGACTTCCTCCTTCAAGCCAAAGAAACCGGAAGAAAAGAAAGCGTACAAGGCAACTTGGGATTCGGAAAGCGAGTCCGAGGAAGAGGCGGATATAGCGAATATGTGTTTCATGGCAAACACATCAAAGGTAACCCCTCAACCTCTTGATGATGAAGATGATGAATTAAGTAAAGAAGTTCTTTTCATGCCTTTGTTGAACTTTCAGAAACCTATGATAATAAAAAGATTGAATGCTCTAAATTGGAAAAGGAAGTTGCTTTTCTCAAAAATCAACTTGCTATTATTTCTAAAGAAAAAGATGAAATTTCTTCAAATCTCATTTCTACCCAAAATGAATTTAGTGCTTACAAAGTTGCTTGTAAAGCAAAATTTTCTAAGATTGATGAAAAAGAAATTTCTTCTTTAAAAACTAGAATTGTTGATTTTGAAATGACTTTAAAGGATTGTGCTTTTAACACTAAGAAACTTGAAGAAATGTTTTCTAAAAAGCACACCTCTCATGCTAAAGATTCACATGTTAAGATTCCTCATGCTCACACTACACATAACACTTCTCATGCTAAATCTTTTCATGCTCACAATTCTCATGCTCACAAATCACACACTCACTATGCTTTTAAATATGGTAGAGTGTATAGATGCACATATTGTGGTAAGAATGGACATTTGGCTAAATTTTGTTATGACCAAGTAAATAGATCAAATAATCTTGTTGGGTTCATGGAACTAACTCTTTAGGACCCAAGAAAATGTGGGTACCAAAATCAAGTCCTAAATTATTTGATGTAGGTACACACCAAGGCTCCAAGACGTAGGGAGCGGTGGTACCTTGATAGTGGTTGTTCAAGACACATGACGTGGGACATTAATAACTTTACAACCCTATCAAGGTACGAGGAAGGTGGCTCCGTCACCTTCGGGGATGACTCCAAAGGCACTATCATCGGTATAGGTAACATTCAAATTGGGCATCTCCCATTATAGAAAATGTTGTACTTGTTGATGGTTTGAAGCATAATTTGCTTAGCATTAGTCAATTTTGTGACCGTGGATTTAAGGTTGTTTTTGATGATTCTTCTTGCAAAATCTTTGATGTTAAAACAAATGATTGTTTTCTCACCGGTTTTCGTGATGATAATGTTTATATCATTGACATGCTTTATGTGGAATGTTCTACTAAATGCTTAAATGCTTTTGATGAAAATTCTTGGTTTTGGCATAGAAGATTAGGACATGCATCTTTTGATCATCTTTCTAGGATTAATTCAAAGGAATTGGTGAAGGGTATTCCTTACTTGAAGTTTGAGAAAGACCGCATTTGTGGTGCGTGCCAACTTGGGAAACAAACCAAGTCTTCCTTCAAACCAATCAAGGATATCATGTCAACTAGGCCTTTAGAATTAATTCATATGGATCTTTTTGGACCTACTAAAACTAAGAGCTTAAATGGTAGTAGATTTGCATTTGTTTTAGTTGATGATTTTTTCCGTTTCACTTGGGTTTTCTTCTTGGAACACAAAGATCAAACTCTCTCATTTTAAGATTTTCGAAAAAGAGTTGAAAAAGAAAAGGGTTTTTCGATTTTGAGAATAAGGAGTGATAGAGGTGGTGAGTTTGTTAACCAACTCTTCATGACTTATTGTGATAAAAAGGGAATTAAGCATGAAATGTCTTGTCCTAGAACTCCACAACAAAATAGAGTTGTAGAAAGAAAAAATAGAACACTTCAAGATATGGCTAGGACAATGATAAGTGAGTATGACCTCCCTCAATATCTATGGACCGAGGCCGTAAACACCGCATGCTATATATCAAATCGTATTTATTTATGTAAAAATTCTTCCAAAACATCTTTTGAAATGTATCATTCTAGAAAACCTAATGTTGCATATTTCAAAGTTTTTGGATGCAAGTGTTTTGTTTTGAACACTAAAGATAACTTGGGTAAATTTGATGCTAAGGCTTATGAAGCAATCTTTGTTGGATATTCTACAACTAGTAAAGCTTATAGAGTATTCAATAGATCTTCACTTACCATTGAAGAATCCATGCATGTTAAATTTGAAGAATCTAATGTGTTTGTTGAGAATGTTGTAGAGATTGAACCATTAGGTGATAACATGGAGAGACTATCCTTGAAGGACTCACCCGCTCAAGAAGAAAAGCTAGAATCAATTGGTGATGTTCAAGAGGATAAAGAGGAAAGCTCTCTACCGCTTCCTAAAGCTTGGAGATACGCTACAAATCATCCCAAGGAGCTCATCTTAGGTGATGCATCTAAAGGGGTAACAACTCGCTCCAAACTCCATGACCTATGTGGTAATTTTGCTTTCATTTCTCATTTTGAACCCAAAAGCATCCTCGAAGCCGAGGCGGACTCATATTGGTTGCTAGCCATGCACGAGGAACTCAATCAATTTGAGTGCAACCAAGTTTGGCACCTTGTTCCTAGGCCCCACGATAGACCAATAATTGGTACTAAGTGGATCTTTAGGAATAAGATGGATGAGTCCGGAAATGTGATTAGGAATAAAGCTAGGTTAGTGACCCAAGATTACACTCAAGTTGAGGGAATTGACTTTGAGGAGACCTTTACACCCGTAGCACGGCTTGAAGCCATACGGATGACACTAGCTTTTGCATCTTTCAAAAAATTTAAACTTTTTCAAATGGTTGTGAAGAGTGCATTTTTGAATGGTTTTATAAATGAAGAAATTTATGTTGCTCAACCTCCGGTTTTGTTGATCATGTTCATCCCGATTTTGTTTTTAAACTTGATAAAGCTTTGTATGGATTGAAACAAGCTCCAAGAGCTTGGTATGAAAGGCTTTCTAGTTTTCTCATTTCAAATGATTTTATTAAAGGCAAAGTAGATACAGCACTATTCACTAAGCATGTTGATAATGACATTTTAATTGTGCAAATTTATGTTGATGATATAATTTTTAGTTCTACTAATGAGTTTTTATGCAAGGAATTTGAAAAGGTTATGCAAAGTGAGTTTGAAATGTCTTCAATGGGTGAGCTTAATTTCTTTCTTAGACTCCAAATCAAGCAATTGCAAGATGGGAACTTCATATGCCAATCCAAATATGCAAAGGAACTCGTAAAGAAGTTTGGACTTGAAGACTCTAAAGTTTGCAACACTCCCATGGCAACTACAACCAAGCTTGATAAGGATGACCAAGGTAAAAATGTTGATATTAAATTGTATAGAAGCATGATAGGTAGTCTTTTGTATTTGACGGCAAGTAGGCCGGATATTATATTTAGTGTGTGTCTTTGTGCTAGATTTCAATCGTGTCCCAAAGAGTCTCATCTTATTGCGGTAAAACGCATTATTCGTTATATTAAGGGAACGATTGGAATGGGTCTATGGTATCCGAAAACCGGAGATTTCTCAATGACGAGTTATTCGGATGCCGACTATGCGGGTTGTAGAGTAGATAGAAAGAGTACTAATGGGACATGTCAATTTCTTGGTAATTGTCTTGTTTCATGGTCCTCTAGGAAACAAAATTCCGTAGCTCTCTCAACCGCCGAGGCAGAGTATGTTGTCGCGGGGGCTTGTTGTGCACAAGTCCTTTGGATGAAACATACTCTCCTTAATTATGATTTGCATTATAACCATATAAAAATATTTTGTGATAATACTAGTACTATACATATGACAAAGAATGCAAATCAACATAGTAAGACCAAGCACATTAAGATTAGATATCACTTTCTTAGAGATCATTTTGAGAAAGGAGATATAGATATTGATTATGTTTCTACGGATTTACAACTAGCCGATATTTTCACTAAACCACTTGATTTTGCTAGATTTTCTTTCATTTGTGGTGAACTTAATGTTTGTGTTATTGAATAAAAATGTTTTCATAACCCTTTTTGATGTATGACAAAAAGGGGGAGAATGAGTTTTTATGATAGAATTATGAGTTCATATGGTTTTGGTTCCATATGAGTTTATACATGTTTAATTAGTTTTCATGATTTCTTGTTTTTGAGTTTAAGTGTTTTGCAAGCATATTTTGATTCTTAATCATATGGTTTTTGGTTTGATGATTTTTGCTTGCACCTTACATTGTTTTTATGATAGCATAATTTGAGGGGGAGCTTACTCCTCCTCTATATTTTTGTTTATAGCCTATTTGTTTTGTCATCATCAAAAAGGGGGAGATTGTTGGCCCATAGGGTTACACTCTCCATTTGTTTAGAGTTTGATGATAACAAACCAAATAGGAGCTATATGATACTAATTAGTTTGTTAAGATAAGTTTCAGGTTTGTACCATATTTGGAGGCCATTGCTTAGCTATTGCAAGAAATTCTAGGTTCATAAAGCAAAGAAGGCTTTTTGTACATCAAGGAAAGAACATAGAAGAGAAGGCTCTAGCAAGGCATTGCATGGCTCAAGACTTCAAGATTGCTCAAGATAATTTATTAGATTTGTTTTTAGTTTAGAGTTTTGTTAAAGAATAGTGAATATGTTTGAAGCTCTATCACACACGTTTTTGCGCACATCTTGTTTCCAAAAATATTTCCTATAATATATACAAAAATAGTTTGTAAACAATCTTCAGCCTACAAACTCCTTTTTATCCATTATATATATCTCTATTCAAAATTGTTTTGTTAAAAATAGATTTCTCCTCAAAATTCTGTTTTTGTTTTGGCTTTTGACCTGAGCCGGTCGACCGTCTGGGTCGGCCGACCCTGTGTCAGGTCAAGCCGGTCGACCGACCCAGTCGACCAAGGTTCTGGCAGCAGTGCGTATCCGTGTGCATGTTTTACGGTCGACCCGGCGGTCGACCGACACCTGCCTGACTGCAAGACTTCTGCTCTCTGTATTTTTGGGTCGACCGGGCGGTCGACCGTTAGCCTGCAACGGTTATTTTTTTTTGAACTAGCGGTCGACCGAGGTAGCCGTTTGAATAGTAACGGCTATCTCCTAAGCTGGTTTAATTTTGTCTTTTTCTCACTTAAGTACATTTTAATGACATGTTTTGGTTTTAATACTTTCTGATTAGCCTTAAATATGTTTTATCTCTAAACCCTAGCCCTCTCCTATAAATAGGGGTGTTTGGGGAGAGGTTCATTTACCAATTTTTAACAAGAAAAATTTGCAAAAGTTTGAAAAGTTTAAGGCATTCAAAAGAGCTTGGTTTTGTGCTGAAATTCTCTCTCATTTTCTGAAGTGTTTTCAAGAACTCTCTGATACAAAAGCTTCATTCCTACTCATTGTTCTCTAAGGACCTTTGTAAGGGAAGAGAATTTTGAAAGAGAGAGTTTGTGGTCTTTTGACTACTAAGAGATTCCTTGTACTTGAGATTGTGGAGTTGGGTACTCCGGTGAATTTGTAACATCTTTGTGATAGTGGAAGTGGTTGGAATCCTTCTGGGGAAGGGGGGAAGTAGAGCTGGGTGCTCGAACCTCGATAACAATTCTCGGTGTTTGCGTTTGGTTTACTTGCACTTGATTCTTGCTTTACTTTCATTGCTCTTATTACTTGCTCTCTATCTTCATTGCAAGATTCATGTTTTCATTCATCTTGTCAATCATAGTCCCATACAACAAGGTTGCATTGCGCACCTCTAACTCATTTCAAAAGGAATCAGGAGGAAGGAGTTCAGAACCCTTTACGGGGTATTCGGCTCTTAGTCTTGTTTTGGGCGATTGTTGCATCATATTTTTAAATTGTGCATTGATTAGCATTATCACCTATTCACCCCCCCTCTAGGTGATTTTCAACATGTTTCTAGGTCCATGGTGTGCAATGAAGAAGAAGACCCTAAATCACCATTTAATGGGTGATTAAAGGCCTATAATATAGCCATTGACTTTGGAGAGCTGATTCATCAAGACCAGGGGCCCAAAACCAGAAATCGGACCATGCAGCGGACAGAGGGGCACGCGAGCGGCGCGCAGCAGGTGGCGCTGTGCACGACGCGGACGTACGGGCGCGGCCGCGCCCGTGCTTTGGGCCAGGGGTTGTCCTCCAGGCCCCCTTTCCCCTGGTGTCTATAAATACCTTCTGGGGTTCTTCTTCAAGGAGATATACAAAGAGAAGTTTTTGAGTAGTTTTTAGGATAGTTTTAGTTGTTTCTTCTCCATGTTGTAGTGTAGGATAGTTTAGGTTAGTTGTTCTTCTTCTTCCTCCTTTGTATTTTTCATTTCTTGTAGGTCTTGTAATAGGAGAGAGAGTGATACATGGTTAGAAAGTAAGAGTTCTTGTAATAGAAGATTATTTTTTTTGTGTCTCAAATAATTGAATTAAATTGGAGATGATATATTTAATTATGTATATATTTTTAAAAATTTTTCTGTGTATTTTTTAATTTTGTTTTTTGTTTAAAAAAATAGAAATAAAAAAAAAACCATTTTGTGGGACGCATGCATTCAGGGGAGCCTCCCCGGCATGCATGGCAGGCCTTAAGTTAGTATCAGAAAAAAAAAAGGGAGTGGATACATGCTGCAAAGAGCATTACATGCTCTCTGCAGAGCATGCGTGCGCTGGCAGCGCATGCAGGCTCATGCCTGCATGCGCGCCTCCCCTTGAGGGTGGGCAACAGCCGCCGGCCACCATGGGCCGGCGGCTACAAGGGCAAACATTAAATAAATAAATAAATAAAGGAGGTTAATTATTTTGGGTTTCATAATTAATTAAGATTATGAGATTAATTAGGATTAAAAGAATTTAGAGATTGAAGTTTACTCTAGTAAGAAAACCTGCTCCTAATTGATCTCATATTAAATTTCAATTGGGATGTTGAGATGATTTGAGTTTTAGAATTGAGATAGAATTCTAGTCTATTAAGGATATTTTGGGATAAAATTCTACTCAAATAAAGAGACTTAATCCCAATCAATCTCAAATTAAGGTAATCGGGTTTTATTTAGTTTGTAAAACCCCACCCATTAAGGAAACCCATAACTTAACTATTGCGGGTTTGGTCTGATCCAGATCTGATAAGTACTGCAGACCCGTTTTGCCAATAGAAACTTCAATTAGCCATTACGACTCATCCAACCTCTGTTTTGGGCATGTAAATAGCCATTTCGAAGCTCTTGACGAGCTCTACAGTATTGCAGGAACTATACATGATAAAACAGTAGTTAGTTAACATAAAAAAGGCATTGAAGTATTTATTTATCATGGTAATATGTATCCTTACATGCTTCCGCTTTATCATCAATATTATATTACTTATATTGTCTAGCATGATGAATATTGATGTTTACTACAGTTGATAACACACAGATAAAAATATATGCATGTTCAAGTTAAAGAATTTATAAAAGAGCTTATTTAATTGCGTATATAGTTCATGCGGACAATAGCTGGCCCAAAGGAAGACTATTGTTTGGCCGAATTAAGTACAGTTTTGGATACTTGATGTGGGTAATGTAAGTGGGAGAACCTTGGTGTGTGGTAATCGGCCCAAAGGAAGGTTGTCACACTATAGGCCCATATTGTATTACCCTCATCAACTAGTCCGATGACCAGAATCCAGATGCGTAGATCTGTGTAGCCCATGTGTGTGACAGAAGGTTGTCATTATGGCCGGGTCATTACATATATTATATGGTCAATATAAATTACTTAAACTTTGGGACCAATCCTATAAAGTGACAGTCGGCCCAAAGAAAGGCTGTTCTCTTACATAAGACCTAGACTTTAGGGTATCTATATTGGGCCAGTACAGTGTTGGCATATAGAGATACAACTTGTTCTGAAAGTTTCGCCGGCAGCTCTATCGGATAAACTGGTTGCATTTTCTGAAATTTATTTTTTATGGCTATTACAGTAGAATTTTGTTAAATGCAATGTTTATGTTAAATTAATGAGAAATTGTACACTTATGTAGTTTAAATTGAATGGTACAAACTTTCAGAAGTGATAAGACCACGTAAAAGATCGTTCTTGGATTCATGGATCTAGATTATATCTTAAGGACTGATGGACCTCTACTATCACTAACAAAAGTTCAGTTAAAGAAAAGACCATTTATGATAAGTGGGAGAGGTCTTATAAGATATGTCTAATGATCATAAAGTACACTATTCGAATAACTATTAGGGGTTTTATGCATGATAAAGTTAGTGCTAAGAGTTTTCCAGCTGAAATAGCTGACCGGTTTATGAAATCGAATAAAGTTGACGCCAGCATGCATTTTAGCAAGCTGATAAATATGCACTACAACGGCAAAGAAAACATAAGGAAGTACATTATGAAACTGTCCAATCTTGTTTCTAAACTAAAGGCACTTAAATTAAAACTCTCTGAAGAGATTCTAGTGCACTTCATTCTAATCTCTTTTTCTTATAAAGTATAACCCTTTTCAAGATTATTTATAATGCTCAAAGGGAAAGTGGAGTCTCACTGAGCTCATTAGTCACTGTGTCTGAAAAGAAAAGAGATTGAAACAAGAAAAGACTGAAAGTGCTCATGTAGCATCCAGGGTAAACTTCTAATAAGAAAAGGAAAAGTAAAACTAAAGGGAGGAACATAATCACTACTAAAGCTGCTGATGCTAAGTGGCGAAAATGTAAGAAAAGTAGCCTAAGGTCATTGCATACTTCTTCTGTAAGAAAGTAAGCCACCTCAAGTAGGAATGCACAAAGTATCAGAAATGGCTATTTAGCGGGTATATCTCATATTTATGTTTGTTCTAAGATTAATTTAGCTTTGTGTCACTTCATAAATGGTGGATAGATAATTCACATAAGCAATTCAAGGCGGAACTTCCAAACCCAAAGGAGTCCCAGCGCAACTGAGCAATCCATATACATGGTTGATGGAAATAAAGCTGCTATTAAAGCTGTTGGAGTTTGTAGGCTTAAATTAGATTCTGATTTTTTATTTTAGATTTGGATGAGACTTTATATGTATCGTCTTTTTAGGTGAAATTATATTTCTATTTCATTTGTTCGACAGATCTAGTTTTACTGTCACTCTTGATAATGAAATGCTTATTCTACTTTCTAAATTTAAAATTGTTGGTACTAGAATTCTGATTGATGGCTATATATTAATTGAAACTTCATACTTTATATATTGAATCTCTATATGTGAATAGCCTAGGCACTGAGCGAACATTAATTAAAGAAATATTAGGAAGTTTGGTACTAAATAGAGTTCAGGATGTCCTAGATTTGGTGTATATAGATATTTGTGGTCCATTCCTTACATCTTCTTGGAATGGTCATGAATATTTCATCACTTTATAGACAATTACTCTCGTTATAGGTACATATACTTGTTCCATGAGAAATCCCATTCACTGGACATGTTTAAAATGTATAAAGCTGAAGTTGAAAATCAACTAAATAGAAGGATTAAAGCCGTTAGATCTGATCGTTGTGGTGAGTACTACGACAGATATGACGGATCAGGTAGATGTCCAGAATCATTTGTCAATTTCTGAAAGAGTGTGACATTGTCGCTTAGTACACCATGACATGGACACCTCGTCAAATGGTATTGCTGAGAGATGAAATCACACATTAAAGGACATGATTAGGAGTATGATAGCTCACAATACTATACAAAAGTCATTATGGAGTGAAGTCTTAAAGACGGTTGTCACCTCCTTAAAAGAGTACCTAGCAAAACAGTAACTAAAACTCTATATGAGTTATGGACTGAGAAATCTCTCAGTATTAGGCATCTACATTTTTAGGGTTATCCAGTGGAAGCTCGACTATATATACCATAAGAGAGGAAGTTGGACTCAAGGACAGTTAGCTGTTTATTCGTAGATTATTCTGAGAGGTATAAAGGCTTTAAGTTTTATTGTCCCTCTACTAAGAACATTAAGACGGATTGCCAAATTTTTTGAGGATATTTAGAACAGTGGGAGTCAACTATATAAGGATTTCATATCTAAAGAAGAATATATTGTTATACCCATGACAATTGTTCCAAATGATAAAGTAGTTGTTCCAAGATGAAAATACAGTTGCATCCTTACTAGGTACATATATAGTTCATCCTGAAGTAGATCCTGCTGATGAGGTAGAACCTGAAAATTCTCAACCACAAGTGCCTAGGAGATCAACTAGGGAGAAGAGATCAGTCATTGCAAATGACTATATAGTTTATCTCCAAGAGCATGAGTTTAACATAAGGTTAGAGAATGACCCCATATCCTTGAATGAGGCTAAACTCAACATTCACTCCACTAAGTGGTCAGATGCCATGAAAGATGAGTTAAAATCCATGAAGGACTATGATGTTTGGGATTTAGTAGAGTTGCCTAAAGGACAAAAACCGATTGGTTGTAAATGAGTATTCAAAACCAAGCGGGATTCGAAAGGTAATATTGAAAGATATAAGGCACATCTTGTCACAAAGGGATTCACTCAAAGAGAGTGCATTGACTATAAGGAGACTTTCTTCCTGGTTTTCGTGAAAAATTCTTTTAGAATTATCATTGTACTAGTGGCTCATTTCGATCTAGAGTTACACCAAATGGATATGAAGATTGCCTTTCTTATGGTAGCATTGAGGGAGAAATCTGTATGGTGCAACCAGAAAGTTTTAAAGTGAAAGTTTCATAATATTTAGTTTGCAAATAAAAAAATACATTTATGGTCTAAATCAAGCATCCCGTCAATGGTATTTGAAATTTGATCATGTAATATCCGATTTTAGTTTTAAGGAGATTGTGGATGATCAATGCATTTATCATAAATTTAATGAGAGTAGACTTATATTTCTTGTGCAATATGTGGATGACATTCTACTAGCAATTAACGATATGGATCTTGTACTTGAGACCAAGAGTTTTCTCTCAAAGAACTTTGAGATAAAAGATCTTGGAGACGCTTCTTTTATGATAAACATCCAGATTCAACGTGATAGGACACGTGAAATATTAGGTTTATCACAAAAAGTCTATATCGATAAGGTGCTAGATAGATATGACATAAAGAATTGCTCTAGGGGAGATAAGTTGAGTTTACTCTAATGTCTCAAGAACGACCTACAGAAAGAGCAAATGAAAGCCATTCCATATGCATCGACGGTTGAAAGTCTGATGTATGCTCAAGTTTGTACCCATCCAGACATAACATATACCATTGAGAAACCTGGCAGATACTTGATCAATCCTGGGATTGATCACTGGAAGACTGCCAAGAAGGTAATGCGATATCTTTAGAAGACTACATGAAATCTGATCAGTTGCAGCTGATCGGATACACAGATCAGATTATGCTGGATGTATCGACAATAGGAAGTCCACTTCATGTTACATTTTCCTTATTGTAGGAAGATGGTGGATTTAGTCGAGAGGCCATTACAGCTACACTCTGATAATAAGAGCTATAGAGCTCTACTACAATAATGATAAGAGTTCAGCAAAGTCGAAGCATATCGACATCAAGTTTCTTGTCATCAATGATAAAGTTCGGAATCATATTTTGTCTGTTGATAGTGATAGAACTATTCTTAACGTTACAAATTCACTCATTAAAGGACTTCCACCTAAAGTCTTCTTAAAGCATATTGCTCATATGGGGATGACTAGTCATGATGATATCCTGGTTTAGTGGGAGTGGATAATTTCATGTAACAGACATTATTTCTAAGTACACTTTATGTATATTTGTTGATTCCGATAATAAAGTATAACTGCTTTTTCCTAAAGTCTACTTTTACGTATTTGAATATGTTAAATTAGCAGTTAGACTCGTTGGAGTCATTAAGATAGACTCGTTGGAGTCATAAAGTGGTAACCAGTTGGAATTGTACCTTATTTGATCAGAGGACATTTTCATGCCACACGTCCACATTTGATCTATATCGTTAAGGGTTCTAAAACTTGTGATGTAAAAGGTCCTACCTCCATTATACAGAAGGTAACGACCGCCATGTTCGGTGGCAGGGCACTTAATGGACCAGATTGTTCTGAAACATGATTTGTTGGCGGTTAAAGTTTTGACGTCATAAAGTTATGCATAATATCTATTTAGTACGACTTGCTTGGCCCAAGTGGGGGATTATTAGACTTATTATGCTTTTAAAGTCTAATTTAATTTGGGCATAATCAAGTCAATTGGATATTTGCATCTGCCCACTTAACCTATGTTGTTTGACCCAATAAAGAATTGATCAAACCTAAATAGTTTGGGTTTAGATACGTTTTCAATTACACTTAGTCATGAGTGTATTTAATTAAAATGTGAAACTCATCTACACATGTGGAAATCGTGTTATAAATCAAGGGCCTAGATCTATGATGAGTTGAACTAGGGTTCCTTGATGCTATATATATCATGGGTAGGGTTCCCTCTCCACTAGCAATGACCATCTCTCTCTTGGAGGCCTTTCATCTCCTCTAAAGATAAAGAAGAGAATATGGTGGCTGGCGAGAAGAATCCTCTCCCTCAACTCTGGCGTCCTCGTGCAACCTTCGTCATCCCTTTCATGATGGAATCAGGTATGCTTAAAACCTTCCTTCCCTTTGATCATGATAAGGAGGCTATGCATGTATGAGATCTCGAATGAAATAAAATTAGATCTAACATGTTTATGTGAACAAAATCATCGTTACTGATAATAATACTACCTTAATTAGTATTCTCAAGAAAATTTTCTATTTTCACTTTCATGTAAAGGATTTATGTATCTTGAAATATTTTCTAAGTATTGAGGTAGCTAGATCCAAACAAGAGATCTACTTATCTCGACAAAAATATGCATTGGATATTCTGCATGATACATAAAATGTTAATAGTTGGCCTTATGATTTTCCGATAGAGCAAAATCTGAAACTTAAGGCTGATGTTGGACCACTTCTATCAGATCCATCATGTTACCGCCGACTTCTTGTTCGCGTACTCTATCTCACAATTACACAATCAGACATGTGTACTCTGTCACTATCCTTAGCCAATTCATGAGGAAACCCTGAGAGTTTAAATGGCAAGCTGTAACGTTCCAAAATCCTGCTTCACACGGAAAATGAAAACTCCAATAATATAACAATTTCATCCACTCATTTTGTCCGAATAATAAACAGATTCTCTTAAATGATAAAATCACTAATGGCACAAAGTAATTTCTAAACAGAGTACCTTCATCCATGCTCCAATGATATATTTTTAAATTCATTTATACATAAAGTCCTCAATATCTAGAGGTGAGCCCAAGGTCTTCCATCAATCCGAAATGAAACTGTAGTAGAAAAAATAGGTGAGCTACACAGTTTAGCAAGTAAATGAATTATGACAAGTAATTTATATAAAAAGAACGAACCAAAGGTTCAAGGAACGCGGATAAAGAATTTTAATAACAAAAATCAATAGTTCATACAATATAGAGAAGCAAGTCGAACAAATAATTCAATGTTTCATCATTTGAAAGACTGCAAAGAATAATGTGGTACAATATTGTACTAAAGATGGACTAAAACAAAATTAATAGAAAGTATGCAAGTTATATCTTAATGAAACTTCACACGCTAGTTGACTTGGTTATTTCACGTAATCCCGTGGTCAGAATTGAGACCCACAATTAGACTCAAATACCGCTAGAATAGTCCTCATGGATGGAAATACATTAAGATTCAGCATGATTTATTTATTTTTTGACGCATATCAGTATTGAACTAATTAGAGTTATGCAATACATGAGCCTAATCAATATCAACTTGAAAGGTATCACTCGTACAAAATATGATATAATATCTCAACAGAGGTGTCTATGCCCCAAAAGGATCGACATATTTATTTATGGCCCATACATGCATGTTTCATCTAGACCTTAACTCTGGATAAATACTAAAGAGACAATGTCACAACTGGTTAGCATAACAATCATGGTCAAATACATGGATAAAGCCAACAATCTTTTTTTTTTTGGGTGGGTTGGAATGTAAACATTTAAAGAAAAAAATGAATCATATGCAAAATAATAACAAGTTTCAATAATTTTAATAACAAATACTAAGAAGAAAAAATCACATAAAAAGAAAATAAATTATAGCAATTCTATTAAGAAATTGAAACTTCATAAGAAAATTACCTTAGTGAAATGACTGTTGATGAGGTTTTCATTATGAAACTCGTTAGTCATTAGACTCCATTGACTATCTTGCAATTTTTCATTGTACACAACTAAATAAAGTACCTAAAAACCTGGGAATTTGTGGATGTTATTCGGGCATTTTTTTTATTTGATATCGGAACAGTTGAAGAAATAAGAAAAGATTCCAAAAAAAATAATAATATGATAATTGTAACAATTTTGTTTAAATATTTAATTGATCATTTTTCTTAATAGGGAATGAAATATAAACAACTTTATTTGAATATATTTGAATGATTGTGTTTCCTAATAAAGAAAAGAAACATAAACTCAAATTTAAAATCTGATTTTATGTGGCTATTCATGTATTTCTGAGAAGGAGAGACTAATTAGTAAATAGCTCTTATTTTTGTAATGTCCTGATTAGTATCTATATTTGCATATTTCATACCACATCTTCACATTTATTCTATATAAAATTCTATTAATAATAGCTTTCTTGTATGTTTCTAGGTCTTTGGCATGAAATTAAGAAGAAGCCCAAAAATCTCATTTATTTGGTAATGTTTAGTGCCTAGATATAGCCATTGGCTTTGGAAGCTAGATCTGGTAGCAGATATCAAAGAACTGACAATAGGTACATGGAGTAGTGTGCAGTAGGAGGCTGCACACTTCGGTGCTGCACGCGCGGCGCTAGTACTGCTGCAAAAAACACGACTTTTACTGCATTTATGCCGCAGTATTGTGGAGCCACGCGTCGATTTTCGATGCGTGGCCCCGTCTTGTCTCCCAGAGTTCCCTTTTGGCTATAAAAATCTCCCGATTAAGTAGAACAGAGGGAGAAAAGTTTTAAGGGTAATTCTCTTCTCTTTAGTCTAGGTTAGTGTTCTTCTTCTTTCTTTTATTTTTCTTTTCTTTTGTAGATCATGTAATAGGTTAGGATGAAAGTCAGAGTGCTTGTAATGGAGGGTGATACTCTATGAAAGATTCTCTCTTTATCTCTACTTGTTTTCTTCTTTCTTACTCTTTATATGCTTAACTTTTTCGCTCATGGCAACTAACCACTAACCACTAACTTACTAACTCCTTACTTGATAATCCACATGAACCTGTTAACCTCTACTTGGCCTTGCTCTTGCAAGAGCCATTGATGGCTCATGATGATGGATTCTAACACTCTAACATCTAACTCTCTAACAAGCTAATATTATTTTATTTCATGCTTACTCTAGTGTAGTTTGATGGTTTAAGTGTAGCTTGCACTTATTTATTTGAGTTTGGATGTGATCAGTGATATTATGGGGTCATGCTTTGTAAAGCTCTTGAACTAAGGACTAGTGATGGCCAAGAATACATGTGAGACAACTATCACTAAGAGGTTAGCATATTGGTGGAGCTATTAGTAGTTAGTAGCCATGAGTTTTCTTTCATTTTTACTTTATTTTTGGAATAATATCAAAAATCACAAATACCTTTTCTTCAATATTTCTATCTTTTTTCATTGTACTCTTCTCTTTTTATTATTTGTTTTCTTTTCTTTTGATTCTTTGAAACATAAAAGAAATGCTAACACACACGTGAACATACCGTTAATGATTCTATCGCCTCCCGTCCTCGTGGATTCAACCCATTTAGCCTCTATGCTATAATGGAAGTATCGAGGAAGTAAAAGCATACACACTTTAATCTCTAATTTCAAAATGACAAAATTCATGCACGGTTTCACTCCGATCAAATTTTGGTGCCATTGCCGGAGATAGGAAAGATTTGATTTCACATTTTTTCTTTATTTTTAGTGTGCATGTTAAAGTTTCTAAAAATTTAGCATTGCAGAAGCCCACACTTGCTTGCATCTCCCTGCTCAAGAAAAGCAGGGAACAAGTGCTTCAAAAGTTGCAGCACAGATGCAGCTTCCAAGGAGTTTGTGTGACAAAAATTTGGGTCTCAAGGCCCGAAATTTTGTGTGGTTGGTTAAATTTTTGTATATTGCTATCTTCTGATGTTAGTTTCTGTATTGGTTTACCTGAACACTACAATAAATTAAGAACTAAAATACGGTAATTGGATATTTTAAAATGGTTTAGACATTTGCATCTAAGTACGTGTCGATTTCAATTTTAATATCATATATTTTGTTCTTCCGTTGTTGTGATTTAGACCGAGATGTACGTATTGCATTGCATATAGCTAGGACAAACATGTGGGTGATCTACTCGCTTTTGTGTTCATTCTTGTCAATATTGCACACTTACACGAATTGAACTTAAGGGCGTTGATTGGTAGTGAAAAATGCATAATTTGTTGGCCCAAAGGCCTTTCACTCTAGTTTTGATGATGATTAACTCATGTAGTTATGTGTACTAATTATCTTGTGATTTTAGTTTCAGTTTGTTAATCAAGATATTAGTTAGTGTTTAGCTTCAACAAGATGTATTGGAAGCTTGCACATGTTGATTCAAGAGCCCGCACATCAAAGATCATACATTGCACTTGCTCGGTGAATCAAGAGTTTTTGGATCGAGCCGACTTGGAGATTGCGCTCTAGCTTGGAGATTGCACTCTACAAGAAGACTTAGGTATCCATAGTTTTAGTTTGGGTTTAGATCCTAATTGTAAAGATTAGAATAGTATGATAAGCTCAAGTTCACAACACACACACCTTTCATGTTTTGATTTTCGGTTTTAAGTTTAACCGATCTTGGTTTTCATGAATAGATTTTTTATCAAAATAAGTTTACATGGTTTATGTATATTAGATTTGTTCTATATACATGCATGCTTCAATTGTTTAGACAAACTTTGTTTGATAATCTATTCCATGTGTTTTATGTTTTGGTATTTACAACAAAACATATTTTTGGACTTAATGACAAAAATCATGATATATATATGTTTCTTGTATATTGAATTTCTATTCATATACAATATGCTTCAAAGTGTTTAAATATCATATTTTTGTATCATGGATAAGTTTTAGACAATGTGTATTTTCTATTCAAAATACAAGGTTTTAGAAAATACGGTTTTGGTTTTTGGCAAAATTTCTATGACACAAAAATAGTCAAATATGTTTGAAATTTGTGTTAGGATTTTTAACACAAGTTTGTATTTCAATATAAAATGATAAAACTATTTTTGTGGAATTTTAGAGATTTTGTGGGATTATTATAATATTTTTTTTTCCCAGATTTCAGACCTGATTTTTGTCTGCCAGGCTTGGCCGGTCGACTGGTACGGTCGACTGGTACGGTCGACCGCACCAAAGAAGCCAGTCGACCGTTCCGGTCGACCGACGTGCACGGATACGTGCACGCTGGCTGACTCTGTATCCGGTCGACCGAAGCGGTCGACCGACGGAGAGCTGTTGGCTCTCAGGAATTCTCGGTCGACCGAGGCGGTCGACCGGTAGCCACAACGGTTCAGAATTTGACCGTTGGGCGGTCGACCGGGCCGGTCGACCGGCAGTGTAAATCTGGCAAATATTCTGTAAACGGCTAGTTTTCTAAATTGCCTATAAATACCCCATTTGAGAGAGTTTTTCTCCAAGAATTTTTGGGCTAAAATTTTCTATCTCTCTGGTGTTTTTGCTGCAAGAAAAAAAAATAGGTTTTTGGATTCAAAGTGAACAATCTTTTGTGTTTTTGATTAGGGTTTGAAAAACCAAAGAAAAGGGATTTTGGGAAAAGCTTTTGTTTGAACTTCTATATCTTGATTTCATTTGTTTCCCAAAGGTTTTTCTTTGAGTTGCTGGTTTCATATCCCTTGGTTTCTCCACACTTGAGCTAAAAATCTACTATCTATATCTATAGGTTATTTGTGTGGAAGAAGAAGTTGTTTGTGGTTGTTGTTGTGACCACCAAGTTGTAACCCAATCTTTTCTTAGCTTTGTGCTTTGGGTTGTATCCCTCTAGTTGAGAGGTGATCCTTGTATGGTTGGTGATTGGGAGTTTGTTGTATTGGTTTGTATATTTGCCTCAAGGAGGAGGTTGTGATTGTTGGAGTTTGCCTCAGGGAGGAGGTTGTAAAGAGAGGAGTGTTGGGTACTCCTTGTAAAGGTCCTAGGTGGACGAGCTAGTGGAAATCCTTCGTGTGTCGAAGGCGGGGATGTAGAGCTGGGTGCTCGAACCTCGATAACATATCTTTGTGTTTGCGCTTGACTCATTGGCTCTCTCTACTCTCTCTTTACTTTGTGCCTTGCATTTATTTACATTGCTCATTCATATTTGCTTGTCTTGGTTGTGTGCATCACTTGTTGATAGTACTGAGTGTAATTTGCAATTAATTTTTAAATTCCGCATTTAGTTCATAGATTAGCATTGTCACCTATTCACCCCCCCTCTAGGTGACTTTTCAATTGGTATCAGAGCTAGTGCTCATGATATTTAGGTTTAACCACCTAGGAGTGATCTTGGTTTGCTAATCTTCACTTGCATTTTCATTTGCACTCATACTAGTTTGCACTCATGGCTAGCCCTCCTATGTTTGACCATTTTAGATTTGACTCTTGGAAGGTTGACATGATTAGACATCTAAAAGGACTAGGACATTTAGTTTATCAAGCCATCACTATAGAATCCCTCCCTAATAGTAGCAAGCATAAGAAGGCCAATGCATTAGCCCTTAGGACACTTCTAGCATCTCTAAATGAACATCTTTTACCTATTTTTGATCGCTATGATTCGGCTTTTGCAGTTTGGAGCATCTTAGCGTCTCCCGAGCTTCCAAGGATCATCAACAATTTGAGGAGATCCAAGAGAGACATGTCCAAAGATAAATGCTTCATGGTCCAAGGGAAAGACTCCCTTGAGGTACACTCGGATTCCCCTCTTGATGATAGCTCTAATTCTTATTGCCATGGTTGTTTTGAGGTTCAAACTTTAAATATGGAACTTACTCAAAAGCTTGAAAAATTCTTAGAAAAACACAAACTTTTGAAAGAGAATAATCTTGTTTTGAAAAATGAATTAAAGGATTTATGTTCTAATTTTGAAGTGATTTTGCAAGAAAAAGAAGAGATCACTAGTGAACGTGACTCACTACAATCTCAACTTGAACTTGCACTTAAAGAGATTGAAGATTTGAAAAACAAAAATGGTTTTTATGATGTTGTAGAACACAGTGAGGTTTTGTCTTCTAGATTGGATCTTGTTTTCAAAGAAAATCTTACTTTGAAAAATAAAATTGATTCAATTACAAAAGAATTGGATTTGGTTTTGATTAAAAATAAATCTTTACAAAATGAGATTGATATTCATGTTTGTCATGCTAGTGTAGCTTCTACTTCTTGCACTCCTATAGCATGTTCCACTTTGTCTTCTAGCATAGAAAATGATATAAACAATTTGAAGAAAAGTGTTGATTGTTTGGGCTCCACTTTGAGCCATTGTGCCATGAATCACACACGATTGGAAAACTTGGTTCGCAAGAAACAAGTTCCAACCTTGCATGCACACCCATCTAGGCATACACATGCTTTTCATGATCACCACCATCATATGTATGCTCACGTGTACACATGTACACATTGTGGTCGAAAAGGCCACCTTGCTAGATTTTGTTATGATCGCATTTATCATGAAAATTTAGCAACTAATTATGTTTGGGTTAGAAAAGATACTAACCCCCGTGGACCCACAAAGAAATGGGTACCAAGATCCACCTCTTTGATGTTTGATGTAGGTGGAGGCTCTCGCATAACGTGAGAGTGTTGGTGCCTTGAGGTGGATGCATTCTAAGCTTAAAAGAGAACCATTTGGATGCTTCACTCTCAAGGAGATTTGGTGGGAGGACCACCGTGGTTTGGAGAACTAGAGATGCACCTTCATCGGTTTTGGTATCATTCTCTAACTCCCATCTTTATTTGCATACTTTTAATGTTCATCTATTTATAGCATGTCATGTTTTGTTATTCATTATACCTATGTCATGCTTATTAGAATAGTGTTATACATGTTTAGTTACTTGAGCACCCATGTTTCATATGGATCTATATTTAGTGTTCTCACCTTGTTTAGAACTAACATGTATGCCCTAGATCTAATGCACATACATTTACATTATGACCATTTGAATGTTTATGATTATATGATGATTTGTTTTGATGACTCATGTTTTAGTATGATATTTGCCATGTTTGTTAGACCCTTGACATGCATGTTTAGCTTATGAGATCACCCATGTTTAGTATGAACCCATATTTTGTGTTCTCTTTATGTTTAGCTATCATGTTGATCATAGTTCTAATGCACATGTCTTTGTCATGCTAATCATATGGTTGACTATGATTTTTTTTGTTTTAATGATTCATGTTTTGATTATCATGATCATGTTGATTATTGACCCGTTTTATGCTTCATGTTTTGACTACTTGCTTGAATGATAGTTTTCATTAAGACTAGGATTTATACTTGTACAACTAGTGAGCTACATATAGACCTTTATATATGTTTGTACTTAAACGCTCATTTGTATTCACTTGATGTACTAGTATAGTCTAGTTTTGATGATTCTTGCATTTGACTTGTATTCATCATTTTACCTATTTCGTTTTAACTTCATGTATATGTCCATCTTGTCCAAACTATCATTTATACATATACATCCTTGAGCCACGTGCCTTCTTGCATATACTCTTGTGGACTCATTGTGTTTAGGATATGTATGTATACTTTAGTTTGTACATGACATACATATGCCTTGAAGTTTAAGTCGTTTTGATGATTTTCATGTTTTTAGGTAATTCCTATTGGTAATGAAAATCTACTTTTTCGTGTTTCCAAGGAATTTCATATTGAGCTTGATTGTCCATTTTCATGATAAGTGTGTTTCACATATATCCTATACACTCACCTTATTAGTTTTCTCATGACCTTGTTTTCATGAGTATTAGATGGGCTTTATGGATTTTGAGTGTTGATGATCATGTGATTTACATGTCCTTCATGAAATATATTTTGATTTATTGAAGAATTTCGTATTAGTTGATTCATATAACTAATTGTGATATTCTTCATGAGGTAGAGATTTTCAACAAACTATATTTCCAAATCTATTTTTGAAAACTCCTACCATGTAAGGGTGGTTGGATGGGAGATCATGTTCATGTATGCTTTATAATGAAAATCATTTTAAACTTGCACATGATTGGGTGGTAGTTGATATGAGATATACACTTGATCTTATTGTTGTTTCAATTGGTATCATTGAATTCTTTCAATTGGTATCAATCTTGACATCCTTTTGTATACTCATATATGTTTTGTTTTATATATATGTATGCATACACTTCATATAGTATCAATTTACAATTGGTATCTCTGTATCAAATTTTAAATTGGTATCCTTTTCTTACATACATATATAGATGATTTATTTGTGTTTCAAGATATATGCACTAATTTTGCTTATGATAAGCTTGATTTTTTTAATGACCATCATTTTCAATTGATTCAATTTTCAATTGGTTTCTTTATACAAGCATTATCATTATCTTGCTTATGCTAAGCTTGAGCTTTAACATTATTTCAATTGACTTAGTTTTCAATTGCTATCTTATTTCTAGCTTAAGCATATGTTTAGTTGGTATTTCATAAAGGGGGAGAAAACTCACATTTCAATTTTTCAATTGGTATTTAGTTTACCATTGGTTTTGTTTCCCACTCCCTAACTTATGAGAAAAAAAAATGATTTAAGAATGATTATTGATTTTTAATTGGTATGATATGCTTATAAAGATATATATCTTCAATTGGTATCAAGATGCATTTGTTCACTCAAATTGGTATCAATGTATTTTTCAATTGGTATCATGTGTTTTATTTTCAATATGTTTTAATTTCAATTGGGATCATATTTGTTTTCAATGCCCCTCTTACTTTCAATTGGTAATTGGTAGGCATTTCTTAAATGTTTTTATGATCACTTTCTATTGATATCATAATGCACTTCTTTGACACATTTTTTTTAATTGGTATCATTTTTGGTTTCACCCCTTGAAGTAGTTTGTTTATTCTTTGTTTCATATATTTAGGGGGAGAAGAATTCATATCTTTTTGTTTTTACCCCTTTGTTGATGATTGACAAAAAGGGGGAGAAGATTTATTGGAGTTGATATGCATGAGTTTTCAGTTTTATGTTCTTTTCATCTCCATTAGTAGTGGTATCAAGAGCATTATGAGTTTTGTTTTTATTAGTATCCATTGGTATCAAGAGCATGTTTTGGTAATTTAGTGTTTTGTTAGAATTGGAATCAATAGCATGTTTCATATGCATATTCATTTTGTTTCAAGAACCCTGTTTATATGCATCTTGTTGTTTGTTTATTCCTATGCATGAGTTAAGGGGGAGCTTCTTTGAAGCTTTACTTTAATCCATGCATATATAACTCCATGAGTTTTGTCATCATCAAAAAGGGGAGATTGTTGGCCCAAAGGCCTTTCACTCTAGTTTTGATGATGATTAACTCATGTAGTTATGTGTACTAATTATCTTGTGATTTTAGTTTCAGTTTATTAATCAAGATATTAGTTGGTGTTTAGCTTCAACAAGATGTATTGGAAGTTTGCACATGTTGATTCAAGAGCCGCGCATCAAAGATAATACATTGCACTTGCTCGGTGAATCAAGAGTTTTTGGATCGAGCCGACTTGGAGATTGTGCTCTAGCTTGGAGATTGCACTCTACAAGAAGACTTAGGTATCCATAGTTTTAGTTTGGGTTTAGATCCTAATTGTAAAGATTAGAATAGTATGATAAGCTCAAGTTCACAACACACACACACCTTTCATGTTTTGATTTTCGGTTTTAGGTTTAACCGATCTTGGTTTTCATGAATAGATTTTTTATCAAAACAAGTTTACATGGTTTATGTATATTAGATTTGTTCTATATACATGCATGCTTCAATTGTTTAGACAAACTTTGTTTGATAATCTATTCCATGTGTTTTATGTTTTGGTATTTACAACAAAACATATTTTTGGACTTAATGACAAAAATCATGATATATATATGTTTCTTGTATATTGAATTTCTATTCATATACAATATGCTTCAAAGTGTTTAAATATCATATTTTGTATCATGGATAAGTTTTAGACAATGTGTATTTTCTATTCAAAATACAAGGTTTTAGAAAATACGGTTTTGGTTTTTGGCAAAATTTCTATGACACAAAAATAGTCAAATATGTTTGAAATTTGTGTTAGGATTTTTAACACAAGTTTGTATTTCAATATAAAATGATAAAACTATTTTTGTGAAATTTTAGAGATTTTGTGGGATTTATTATAATATTTTTTTCCCCAGATTTCAGACCTGATTTTTGTCTGCCAGGCTTGGCCGGTCGACTGGTACGGTCGACCGCACCAAAGAAGCCAGTCGACCGTTCCGGTCGACCGACGTGCACGGATACGTGCACGCTGGCTGACTCTGTATCCGGTCGACCGAAGCGGTCGACCGACGGAGAGCTGTTGGCTCTCAGGAATTCTCGGTCGACCGAGGCGGTCGACCGGTAGCCACAACGGTTCAGAATTTGACCGTTGGGCGGTCGACCGGGCCGGTCGACCGGCAGGGTAAATCTGGCAAATATTCTGTAAACGGCTAGTTTTCTAAATTGCCTATAAATACCCCATTTGAGAGAGTTTTCTCCAAGAATTTTTGGGCTAAAATTTTCTATCTCTCTGGTGTTTTTGCTGCAAGAAAAAAAAATAGGTTTTTGGATTCAAAGTGAACAATCTTTTGTGTTTTTGATTAGGGTTTGAAAAATCAAAGAAAAGGGATTTTGGGAAAAGCTTTTGTTTGAACTTCTATATCTTGATTTCATTTGTTTCCCAAAGGTTTTTCTTTGAGTTGCTGGTTTCATATCCCTTGGTTTTCTCCACACTTGAGCTAAAAATCTACTATCTATATCTATAGGTTATTTGTGTGGAAGAAGAAGTTGTTTGTGGTTGTTGTTGTGACCACCAAGTTGTAACCCAATCTTTTCTTAGCTTTGTGCTTTGGGTTGTATCCCTCTAGTTGAGAGGTGATCCTTGTATTGGTTGGTGATTGGGAGTTTGTTGTATTGGTTTGTATATTTGCCTCAAGGAGGAGGTTGTGATTGTTGGAGTTTGCCTCAGGGAGGAGGTTGTAAAGAGAGGAGTGTTGGGTACTCCTTGTAAAGGGTCCTAGGTGGACGCGCTAGTGGAAATCCTTCGTGTGTCGAAGGCGGGGATGTAGAGCTGGGTGCTTGAACCTCGATAACATATCTTTGTGTTTGCGCTTGACTCATTGGCTCTCTCTACTCTCTCTTTACTTTGTGCCTTGCATTTATTTACATTGCTCATTCATATTTGCTTGGCTTGGTTGTGTGCATCACTTGTTGATAGCACTTGAGTGTAATTTGCAATTAATTTTTAAATTCCGCATTTAGTTCATAGATTAGCATTGTCACCTATTCACCCCCCCTCTAGGTGACTTTTCATAATTGTCTTCATATTTATTATCACATTTTCACATTTATTCATATAATAATGCACATTTATTAATATTTTGTTATTTAATGTGTGCAGGCCTTGAGTGTTGAATTAAATAAAGAATTAAAGCTTAATGAAGCCCAAAAGCCCATATCCAAGCCCAAGTCCAAGCCCAGGTGTAAAAGTGCAATTACAAGAAGTCAAAAGTGCAAATACAAAGTGTAAAAATTGCAAATACTACAAAGAGGGAAAGGATAGAGTTCTATTCTACCCTAAATGCTTGGTGGATGAGGATAAATAAGAGTGCAAGGATGAGATTCATTTTTGAAGGGATTTAGATTTAGGGTAACTTAATTTCTAAGTTATCTCGAAAATCCAAAAAAGAAGAGCTAGGATCCAGCTTCCAGAAGCATATGCCCAGATGGACGGACAAGAGGAGGCCACGCGCGAAAGCGCGCGGCCAAAGATCAGACTGTTGCCGCATCCTGCCTTATCCATCTACCAGTTTTTGTGGAGGAGTTTATCCGGGACTCTATCGCCTTCTGCACCTATAAATACCCCTGCAGACGCAGCAGAAAGGGCATCCAGAGAGAGATTAGGGTTTCTTTAGCTATTTCTTTAAAATTTCTGCAAGTTTGTAATTTCGTTTTGAGTACATTGTGGAGGAGAAGGAGCTTGTATTTGGGAGACGTTTTTCGAATAAAGGTTACCTTTTTCCCATTTAATTCTCTGCTATTTAATTTTGCTTTTATTTGTGATCTCTCTGGTTTAGTTTTTAATCTGCGATCTTCTGATTTATTTGTTTCTTTCTCAATTCTTCTTATTAAACAACATAAAAAATTTTAAATAAATTGAAAAGATAAAAAAAATGATGAACTAATTTCCTATTGTGGTTTGCTGAAATTCTTAAAGCAACCCTAGAGCAGTTAAGCATTGATCGGATTGATGACATTTTTTTAGAAACCCTAGGTTTAAGGTAGAATGCTTGAAGACTAAATGATGATTAGTTTCATAATCTAAAGTCACACCTTTAAGTAATTTTTCACATTTCATGCATAAGAACTTTGACAACGTAACTTCAAGGTAAATCTTCTCTTACGTTGTGCTTAGATGTTAGGATGAAAACGTGTTGGATCTTTAGGAGTGTCGCTAGTAAGATTCTAAAGTCTTTTTCTCTCGCTTGCATATCCTCTAGAAAACCTAGGATAGAGTCGTCCATGTATTCCAATATGATGATCAATATCCTTAACTTGCACTATGGGTTGTGGTAGAAGATCAGTAAAACCACATCTTTACATTCATATATATATATATATATATATATATATATATATATATATATATATATATATATATATATATATATATATATATATATATATATATATATATATATCTCAAATCTAATCTCTTTTCTCATATTTGAAGATACAGAGGAATCGGCCGAAAAGCTTGCATCGCATCCTTCCCTGAGGATCACGACCCGCTTTGGCCCTTGCTACAGCGGATAGCATTGAGACTAAGAACTCTACAACTCATTCTTATCATTTACAAATTCTTAAATCTCAATCAAAATTTTGGCGCCGTTGCCGAGGAAGGAACGTCACGATTTCCTCAATCTAATTATTTTTTATTCTGTCTGTTTGTAAATACAGAGAACAGGAAAATAAAGCAGCAGTAAGGACACATAGCTACTCTGTGCCTCTGCCCTCGAAGGCAGAGCATCAGAGCCTACTTCTTTGCCGCGGGTCCGCGGCAATAGCCGCATTTCCGCGGCAAGAGTAGTTCACTACTCATCAAATTTTCTGCAGGTTGCTCAGAATTGCAAATACTGTTTACTGCTGTGATTAAATTCTCTGTGATCACTCTGCAACTGCTAATTAATAACATTAACCCATTTGTTGATAATAAAAAAAAAAATTAGACTCTTGCATTTAGGGCACGTGTCTATTTTAATTTTTTTTTCTGTTGAAGAGTGCTGGCGACAAGGTACGTTTACATAGCATATAGATTAGGAAACACTCTTGGTGATTTACTGCTTTCTTGAGTGATTACTTTTCTACAGCTTTACACGTACACAAAAATATCTTAAGGGCATAACCCATAAACAAGATAAGGTGGGGATTTCATCATCCTTCCTTGGCCCACAAATCATATCCGTCACACTCACAACCCTAACCTTAAGTAAAATTTGACTAGACGTTGGCCCAAGGTTAACTCGGACTCAATAGGAGATTGACCTAAGGAGGAAAATTGTTCGAAATTAACTCTTGTCAAATCGGTCTCTAGGCAGGGGATTGAGGGCCGAAAGCCCGAAGAACGGTGGTTATTTAATTAAGGAACGTCTCTGACGGAAAACCTCCCACCGGTCTTGCCACCTACCTGGCCGATTAGCTTGTGGTAACGTCGACAATAGACCTCCTAAGGACAGTCTAAAGTTAGGAGTCGTCTAGGTCAAGGATAACCCTAGAATAGGATTTTTTGTTTGTTTTTCTTTTTTTTTTGGTTGATTGGGTGAACTTGTTTGCTAATTGTGCATGCCCGCTTGGTCGAGAGACCCACTTACATCCAGGCTAACTAGAACTAGTTCACCACCCGAGCTCAAGCCCGACTCACACATGGCACAACCGCCATCACTCCAAGATAGGATCTATCCTATCAAGACCTCTCTTCCTTCTTGCATCAAGCTTACCGATGAAGGTATTGACCTATTTGAGCTTAAGCCACAATACATCAACACCCTTCCCAAATTTCATGGACTTGAATCCGAGGATGCATACTTCTTCATAAGGGAATTTGAGGAAGTATGTCTCATGATGAATATTCCTAAGTTGGGAAAAGATGACATCAAACTTAGGTTTGTCCCCTTTGCTTTGAAGGATTTAGCAAAGAAATGGCTCTACAGTCTAGAGGTAGGTTCTATATCTTCTTGGGATAATTTCGTTAAGGCCTTCTTAAAGAAATTTTATCCCGTTCACAAGACTGCACTGATTAGGAAGAATATCTTACAGTTTAAGCAAACAGCCAGTGAGCCTTTTGGAAATATTTCGAACGTTTTAAGGACCTCCTTACTCAATGCCCTCACCATGGGATAGAGAAATGGCGACTTTGCCAAGTTGTATATGATGGATTAGAATATCAAACTAAAACGTTGTTAGAATCCATGTGCCAAGGAGGATTTATGAAAAATAACGAAAATGAAGGATGGCTATTGTATGAGGAATTAGCTCAAAATACCATCCAATGGGAACCTACTCCGGAAAAATTTAGGACTAATGACCCTACTTCTTCTAAAGGAGGTATCCATTCCATTGAGGCCAACATAGCAACCGATGCTAAGTTAGCTGCTGTTATGCGAAGACTAGAGGCTCTTGAAACTAAAGAGCCAGTCTCTGTGAACCAAGTCAGCCCAACATCTTCAGCGGGCTGTACTTATTGTCAAGATATGAACCATGTGTTCGAGGAATATCCTGTCTTCATCGCGCATCAAAGCTTGCCCGAACATATGAGTGCGGCCTTCACAAGGCCCGCCAACAATCCATATTCGCCCACCTACAATCCCGGTTGGAGAAACCATCCCAATCTTTCATGGGGCCCAAGCAACAATGATCAAACTAGGCCCAAATTCTCCAACAATTTCCAAAATCCGCCCTATCAAAATCCTCCACCTTCTTTCCAATATTCACAAATGGAAACAATGCTCTCCAATATGGAAAGAAAGATGGACACTCTCGTTAAAAGCAACGACACGCTGGCTCAAGTCTTGACTAGGATAGAGATGCAAATGAATCAGTAAGAAAGACAAAAGGGTACTCTACCTAGTCAACCATTCCCAAACCCTAGGAACTCTAGTCAAGCTCACTTGGCTGAAGAGAATCATATGAGTCAGTGCAATGCGATTCATACATTGCGGTCGGAAAAACAAGTTGATAACCAAGTATCAACACCATCAAGTTCTAAACAAGCATTCAGCTTGCCTGATCCCACTCCATCTCAACTTGATGCCAACAACACTAAAAAAGACAAGTCAGCCGAAGATATGCACAAGCCCATCGCACCCTACCCAAATAGGCTTAAAGATAAGCAATGTGCACAAATGGATAAGGTACGCGAGATTTTTAATCAAGTCAAGATCAATATACCTCTTCTTGATGCAATCCAACAAGTCCCTAGTTATGCTAAGTTTATTAAGGACATGTGCACAAAGAAGAGAAAGACTAATGTGCCCAAGAAGGTTTTTCTAGCCACTAACATTAGTGAGCTATTGTCCAACCAGATCCCTGTCAAGTATAAGGACCCTGGTTGCCCCACCATCTCTTGCACAATAGGTCAAACTGCAATTAAGCATGCACTTCTTGATTTGGGAGCAAGTATCAACTTACTCCCCTTCTCAGTCTACCAACAACTTGGGTTGGGCGAGCTTAGTCCGACTAAGGTTACAATCCAATTAGCTGACCGATCCGTAAAAATTCCCAAAGGAGAAATTACCGATGTGCTCATCCGAGTTGGGGAGTTTATCTACCCAGTAGATTTTATTGTTCTGGAGACCGAACCTGTATCCACTCTTCGGTCTCAAACTCCCGTTATCTTAGGGCGTCCGTTCCTTGCAACTGCAAATGCGATCATAAATTGTAGGAATGGATCCATGAGGTTGACCTTTGGAAACATGACTAAAGAGGTCAATATCTTCAACTTGGAAAAACAATCTCGTAAGATAAAAGACCAAACATTTGAGGTAAACTTCATTGAGAACATTTGTGAAAAAGAAAGTGAAAATGAGTCTCTATTTCTTGACAAGTTATTTGAGGATAGATGCGATTTTAGTGATAAGACGACACATGTTGGGGATTATAATTTTAGAGTTCCCTTTAAAAAATGAAGATTTGATCTGAGTATCTTCAATGAGCCAAGCACTGAAATATCGCATGAGAATATAGTTCAAGAATCTCCGATTGACTTAACTTTCGAAAGCCTCTTTGAAAAAGAACTCCTGTATTTAGATACATCGATTAAGGAGATGTTGGTTAATTATTCACTTCCAGGGAAAAGTGTTGATTTAAGTTTTAAGGAGATGTACGGAACTGAGCTAGAATTTCTCGGCATTCATAGTAAGGAAGTTCCAACTGAAAGACGTGATGAATTTTTGATTAATGAATGTGGACATATGATGAGGAAGAGCCTAAAGAAGATGAAACTGGGGAGAAAGAGAGTTAAAACAAAAATGTTGGTCTCCTCATTGTGCCTTATAAAGAGAACCCATTGGAATGATGGGAAACGAGCTAGAGGGATGAATCCTAAGCAGCTCTAGGTGAGAGTGATCCATGTGTTGTACATACAATGGTATACTATTATTCTTTGCCTCTTTTATACTTTATTTCATGCATGTATGCATTCATTTCATACATTGAGGACAATGCATGAGACAAGTGTGGGGGAGGGTTTACTAACATAACATATTAAAATATATATATATATATATATATATAATATATTATATATTATATATATATATATATATATATTTTATAAAAAGGACAGTATTTTGACTTATTTTTTGAAAGAAACCTAAGTTAGTTTTAAGGATTAGGAAAATCATGATTAGGATTTCTAAAGACTTGGTCAAAATAAATAAATTGTTTAATTTTTAGGTATAGGAGGAGAAATGAATAAATAATTTGTCTTGATTTTTACCTTAATGAAATGTGCATTCCTAGTGCACATATCTAGGATTCTAAGACAAAGACTCTTGTGCCCTATATATATATAAAAAAAAAATTCACTGATTAAGCTGGATACATGTGCCTCAAGAAGCATAAGTATTCATGCCTAAAGGTGATTGTATAAATAAAAAACCTTAGTTTTGTGGCCTAGTTCACTCGAATTTGAGTCCGCGGGGTGTTTTCTCACCTGGTGCCCTAAAACCTATCGGTTTGGGAGCCACCGACTTTAAGTTCGTTACATGGGGGATTAGAAAGCTTAAGAAAACTGAGAAATATTATACATGTATTAACACATCTATTAGTCAATTAGTTAGGTATGAAGGCCTCAAGAAGCCTTGATACTTACACAAAAGAAAATTAGATGAGTTATACATGCCCAAAAAAAAATAAATTATATTAACACATCTATTAGTCAATTAGTTAGGTATGAGGACCTCAAGAAGCCTTGATACTTACACGAAAGAAAATTAGATGAAGTTACAAAAATAATAAAGAGGCATGAGAGTCCAAGTTAAGGAATTCCTAGCAAAGTTACAAGAATGCATATGACTTAGGGTAACGAAAAAGACTATACAAACATTCAATTTTGATCCTTACCTAAAATAAATAACAATTCACTTTATTAAGACTAAGTTTAAGAATGAATAAAAATGATAATCCTAAAACTTATAGACTACTTAGTCTCTTCAAATATAATTCGAATATTCTCCTTTTTATGGATTTTGTGGGTGTAATCCGTTGAAAACCCTCACGAGACAACACTCGTCCTCTAGGGTAACCTAGGGGTTTAACGGCTTGTTGCACATACTAAGTGCAACCGTGATTCCTACGAAAGTGAGTTAGCTAGATTAGATTTTCTTTTCTTTGATTTTTACTCGAGGATGAGCAAAAAGATAAGTGTGGGGGTGTGATTGGTAGTGAAAAATGCATAATTGTCATCATATTTATTATCACATTTTCACATTTATTCATATAATAATGCACATTTATTAATATTTTGTTATTTAATGTGTGCAGGCCTTGAGTGTTGAATTAAATAAAGAATTAAAGCTTAATGAAGCCCAAAAAGCCCATATCCAAGCCCAAGTCCAATCCCAGGTGTAAAAGTGCAATTACAAGAAGTCAAAAGTGCAAATACAAAGTGTAAAAATTGCAAATACTACAAAGAGGGAAAGGATAGAGTTCTATTCTACCCTAAATGCTTGGTGGATGAGGATAAATAAGAGTGCAAGGATGAGATTCATTTTTGAAGGGATTTGAATTTAGGGTAACTTGATTTCTAAGTTATCTCGAAAATCCAAAAAGAAGAGCCAGGATCCAGCTTCCAGAAGCATATGCCCAGATGGACCAGAGGAGGCCACGCGCGAAAGCGCGCGGCCAAAGATCAGACTGTTGCCGCGGAAACGCGGCCCAAGCCGCGTTTTCGCGGCAATCCTGCCTTATCCATCTACCAGTTTTCGTGGAGGAGTTTATCCGGGACTCTATCGCCTTCTGCACCTATAAATACCCCTGCAGGCGCAGCAGAGAGGGCATCCAGAGAGAGATTAGGGTTTTCTTTAGCTATTTCTTTAAAATTTCTGCAAGTTTGTAATTTCGTTTTGAGTACATTGTGGAGGAGAAGGAGCTTGTATTTGGGAGACGTTTTTCGAATAAAGGTTACCTTTTTCCCATTTAATTCTCTGCTATTTAATTTTGCTTTTATTTTGTGATCTCTCTGGTTTAGTTTTTAATCTGCGATCTTCTAATTTATTTGTTTTCTTTCTCAATTCTTCTTATTAAACAACATAAAAAATTTTTAAATAAATTGAAAAGATAAAAAAAAATGATGAACTAATTTCCTATTGTGGTTTGCTGAAATTCTTAAAGCAACCCTAGAGCAGTTAAGCATTGATCGGATTGATGACATTTTTTTAGAAACCCTAGGTTTAAGGTAGAATGCTTGAAGACTAAATGATGATTAGTTTCATAATCTAAAGTCACACCTTTAAGTAATTTTTCACATTTCATGCTTAAGAACTTTGACAACGTAACTTCAAGGTAAATCTTCTCTTACGTTGTGCTTAGATGTTAGGATGAAAACGTGTTGGATCTTTAGGAGTGTCGCTAGTAAGATTCTAAAGTCTTTTTCTCTCGCTTGCATATCCTCTAGAAAACCTAGGATATAGTCCATGTATTCCAATATGATGATCAATATCCTTAACTTGCACTATGGGTTGTGGTAGAAGATCAGTAAAACCACATCTTTACATTCATATATATATATCTCAAATCTAATCTCTTTTCTCATATTTTGAAGATACAGAGGAATCGGCCGAAAAGCTTGCATCGCATCCTTCCCTGAGGATCACGACCCACTTTGGCCCTTGCTACAGCGGATAGCATTGAGACTAAGAACTCTACAACTCATTCTTATCATTTACAAATTCTTAAATCTCAATCAGGCGTATCCCGATACAATATATGATAGGGAAGTCATTATCCTCCCTTAGTCCAAAAATCACCTCCTCACTCACAAACCTAAGCCTAAATAAAACTTGCTAGATGTTGGCCCCAAGGGAATCTCAGACTCATTTTAGAGATTGACCTAAGGGAAAAGTTGTTAGAATTTGACTCTTATCAAATCGGTGTCAAAGGTTGGGAATTGAGAGGCAAAATCTCAGAAAACAGTGGTTTGGCATAATTAGGCCCTTTGCTCCAGTACGGATACCTTCCACTTGTCTTGCTTCTACCTAGCCGATTAACTTGTGGTCAAATTTCTACAATGTACCCCCCATGGACAGTCTAACCAGTTAGGAGTCGTTTAGGTTTAGATCAACCCTAGTATAGGCTTGGTTTTGATTTTTTATTTTTGTTTGCTTTTTCTTTTTTGTTGTGAAATGGAATTCAACAACAATTCTTTCAATTCTAATATGAATTTATATTTCACCCTGATCTCATTTGATTCGAATAACTCCAACCTGACTATGTACAACATGAACCAACCATGTAGGCCGGATTGGGTTTGTCTGACTCAATATGACCCACACCCCCAATTCTATGATCAAAATTTTCAAATACATTTTCACTCTTCACAGAGTCCATGAGGATTTACCTCCCCTATTTAAATTGTCAATCACCTTGTCTACCATCTTCTTTCTCACATTCTGCTTCACATACTCCTTTTTCTGAATCATCAATTAAAGAAAAATCAAAGTTACAAAGAGTATGAAAGCTATGTTAGAGGCCCAAAAATAATTTGAAAACATGACGGCCTCATTATATCCACAGAATTTCTAAAATTCATATAGTTCTTTTTCAGAACCACTAAAAGAAAAATTATTGTTGGAAAAGACTATGGAACCCTTGCGTGAGCCGAGCAACAATTGAAAAATCTTATGGACTCACGATTTTACCATAATTTTCAAAATCAACTTCCATACACAACTTTTCAAGAAAAAAGTCCAATTTTACAGAGTATGAAAGATATGATTCAGACTCTAAATATGGTCACCTAGTCCATCCACGCACAAGAGAGTCAATTGGCCAACATAATTGCATATAGGAATGAAGAAACTCGACCTTATCAATCGTTGACTGATTTCGATATCCCTTACCCTATTAATGTGACCCAAGAATTATGTTGTTTTGGAATTCAAGATTAAATTTCATCTCATTCATTTGAACTTGCCTAAAATTTGGAAAACCACCTTGACATTTGGACAAGCTATCCATTTTCTGAAATTGACCTTGTAGATGAATGTGAACATGAGCCTCAATTTAGCGATTCGAGTCCAATCCTTGAATCAATACCAACTCCTGTAGTGTTACCTAAACTAAGTAGCATTCTTGAGGCAGTTTTGATTCTCATAATTTCTGAACTTGAATCAATCATTTCACTCATTCATATTCCTTCTGTGGATGAAAATGAAGATTCAATTCCATTACATCCATTTGAACTTGCCCAAAATTTTGAGAACCACCTTTACATTTTGGCAAGTTATCCTTTTTTCCGAAATTAAACTTGAGCATGAATGTGATCCTGATCCCTTAGTTGGTCATTTCATTTTATTTTTTGATTCAATAATGGCTCCGGTATCTTTACTAGATTTTTTTCATATTCTGGAGCCAACATTGAATCCTGTACAAAACACTATAAAGTTGAATCACCAATATTTTATGATCATATTACGTTCAGGGGGAAAGTGTGTGAACATAAATTCTTTGGATTGGACCCTATTTTTGAACCAATTTTGACTTTCACTTTTGAATCTCGATTTGATATAAGTCAAATTCCCGAGTCGGTATTTGTTTCTGTTCCTTTTCTGCCCAAATCAATTATCTTCCATATCACACTTCATGTTGGACAATGGTGTTGAACATAATAACTCTGAGTTTATTTTTGAAAATCGATCATTTGAGAGGGATAATTTTTTCAATAAGATTATACATTTCTACTACATTATAATAGGTTATATTCGAGAGGTCACTGGTGGGTTCCTGCGAATTTCACAATCTTTGGATTGGGCTATATTTTGTGGACTAATCAGATAACTACCGGAACCGCCACCCTGAGGTAATTTTTTTCTTCCCTATTTGTTTCATGCATATACACATTCATGATGCATTGAGGACCATGCATGAGGTAAGTGTGGGGGAGGGTTTATTAACGTAGTTTGTTGTAAATTTTCTTTCTTTTACACTTCTTTTTAGGAATTATTTAGATTTTTCTTTTGTATAAAAACCCTTTTCTTTTCTTTTTACAAAACTTTAAGAGAAATAGTTTTTAAGAAAGTTAAGATTATCTTAGGAATTAGGAAGACCTAAAATTATGAATTCTTAAAACCAAGTCAAAATAATAGATCTTATTTAAATTTTAGGATAAGGAAGTAAGATAGGAAAGATAATTTGATCCTGAATTTTTTCCTTAGATATATGCACTTCACTCTTACACAATTTTTGAGATTGAAACAAAGACTAAGAATGCCATAAAAAAATATAAAAATATAAAATATATAATAATAATAAAAATCACTTATTCAAGCTGGGTAATTATGCCTCAGGAAGTATGAATATTCACGCCTAAAATGGTGGACAAAAACAAAATAATTGTCTTGTTTACTCTAGTCCTTAAGCCTGAGGGATGTTTTCTCATCTGATACCCTAAACTATCTGGTCTGGGAGTCACCGGCTAAAGGCTCACTACTCCGGTAAACTAGAAATCCTAAGAAGACTAAAAGAAGAAGGAAAAAATTTTATGAAATGAAAGTTAAAATAACCAAAAATCTTCACTGTTCACAAAGTGTATACTATCTAAGAGTTTTGTGAAAGATTAAAGAATCAACTCAATTTTCAAAATCTTTACCTTTAATTTATAACAAGATCTTTCATCTAGATTTAGCTTGAGGAAGAATAATTTGTGGTTAACCTATGACCTTGGATCACTTAAATTTTAACAAAAATATTTCAACACTTTTCTCTAATTCAAAATGTATTTTCAAAATACTAGCATTTGATTTCTTTCTTTGTGGGTTTTGTGGGTGTAATTCGCTGAAAACTCTCAGGAGACAAAACTCCTCCTCTAGGGGAACCTAGAGGTTTAATGGCTTGTTGCACACGCTCGGTACAATCGCGTCACCTGAAAAAGTGGTGTAATAATTTCTTAGTTAGTTTTTATATTTGCTCAGGATAAGCAAAAGATGAGTGTGGTGGTATGTTTAGTGTCCATATTTGCATATTTCATACCACATCTTCACATTTATTTTATATAAAATTCTGTTAATAATAGCTTTCTTATATGTTTCTAGGTCCAAGGCATGAAATAAAGTAGAAGCTCAAAAATCCTATTTATTTGGTGATTTTTAGAGCCTAGATATAGCCATTCACTTTAAAAGCTAGATCTGTCAAAACAGGGAGCAAATATCAAAGAACCGACAGTAGGTACATGGGCAGAGTGCAGCAGTAGGAGGCTGCACACTTCGGCGCTGCGCGCTTGCCAGAACTGTTGCGGAAACTGTTGGCCCAAAGGCCCATCACTCTAGTTTTGATGATGATCAACTCATGTAGTTATAGTACTAATGATCTTGTGTTTACTTAGTCTCAGATTTATGATCAAGATCTTAGTAGGTGCGTAGCTTCAACAAAGGATTTAAAGTCAAGTTTTGGAGCTAGCACGGTTTAATTCAAGAGCTTGTGCATCAAGACCACATCAAGTACTCAAGAGGAGTCTAGCTCGTTGGATCAAGTTTGGACCAAGTCAAGAAGATGAGAAGACTTCAAGTGAAGACCTTCAAGATCAAGACTTGTGTCTAGGTTTGTTTTTATAATATTTTGTTTTTAGTTAAAATGTAAAGGATAGAATAGTTGGTGGATTGCTCAAGTATATCATATATACACACACACACACTCTTGATTTAGATAAGTTTTTCATAAAAGAATTTTATTTGGAAAAATACAAAAGAGTTTTCTTTTTGAAAAATACCGGTTTGATTTTTGGAGTTTCAAGTTTACATATCTCTAACCAAAACTATGTTTAGTGCTTAATGTCAAAAACATAGATATTTCATCATGTATGTGTAGTGGATCATTTCCATACACTCTATGCTTTAAAAGTGTTTAAAATATCTTGTTTTTGTATTTGAAAAAGTTTTGAAAAAACCAATTTTGGAAAAAATACAGTTTTCGTTTTTAACCAAAATTTCCAAGTTACAAAAATAGTTCAAATTATTTGTAACATGTCTTGATTTTGTTCAAGCATGTTTGATTATCAAAGTATAATATTAAAACTATTTTTGTAGATTTTTCATGATTTTATGGGATTTTATTTGAGCCAAAATGACCAACATTTTAATCCCAAAACTGACCTGTCTGGCTTCTGCCGGTCGACCGGACCGGTCGACCGTGCTTGAAGTCGGTCGACCGGGCCGGTCGACCGACGTGCACAGAACGTGCACGCCAGGACTGCTGGAGGGCCGGTCGACCGACCCGGTCGATCGCAGAGAGCTTCTGCTCTCTGGAAAGCCCGGTCGACCGGGCCGGTCGACCAGCAGAGAGCTCTGCTCTCTGTTCCAGTGCCACGGTCGACCGGCCGGTCGACCGCTGGCTCAACAGTCAGAATTCTGACCGTTGGCCGGTCGACCGGGCGGTCGACCGACAGGACAATCTGGCTCCCAACGGCTAGTTTTTCTAGCCCTATAAAGTGGGGTTTTGGGGGCTGTTTTCTCTAAGATTTTTCAAGTGGCTTTGCACCAGTTTTTTCCTACATTTATTAAGAGGTTTCTCCACTTGTTTTGAGATTTCCAATCAAAAGGGGAGTTTATCAAGAGTGTTTTAGAAGTGATTTTCTTGAGTTTTCCTCCACCATTTCAATCTTAGTTTTCTCACACAAACACTTGAGCTATCCATTGCTATATCTACCTATAGGGATTTGTTGTGAGAGGATTTTAGGTGATCAAAGTGTTGTGATCACCAAAGTTCCATCTTTGTCTTTGAGGAGGCGAACTTGCGGGTTCGCGGTGTTTCGAGTTCGTGTGTGAACTCTTTGTTTGAGGTGCGGCCTCGGCGAGCTTGTGGGCTTGCGGTGTGTACGGGACTAGAGAGTCCAAGAGTTCTAGTGGGAACTCCTTGTAGGTGTTGCGGCACCGAGTAATCCGGTGGGATCGGTTTATAGTGAAAATCCTTCAAGTGTGAAGGCGGGGACGTAGAGCAAGTGTGCTCGAACCTCGAAACAAATCTTCTGTGTTTGTGATTGCTCACTCTCTATCTCTTACTCTTGTTTATATCTTGCATGCTTTTATTACTTTTATCTTATATGCTTGATATATATTGTGAGCTTAATTGTTATATGCTTGGGGATTGTTTGCTAACACTTGTATTCAACCAAGAGAGCCAACGCGGCACCTCAACTCTTATCTAGAGGAATCTTGAGGAGTTAGTCCAGAGCCCTTCACGGGGAATCCGGCTACACTCTTGTGTTATACGCGATGTTTAGTTTAATAAGTTTTAATTTGCAATAATAAGTTTTTAATTCCGCATTTGGTGACCATAAGATTAGCCATCACCTATTCACCCTCCCTCTAGGTGATTTACTATTGGTATCAGAGCCAAGTGCTCTTGATTTGGGTCTTACAACCCAGAGTTAAAGATCCTCATTTTTAGGCTAATCACAATATTTGTACACACACCATGGATTTCATGACACCTCCCACCTTTGACATCCTTAACATCCAAACTTGGAAGGTTAAGATATCTTTGTACCTCAAAGGCCTAGGTATTCATATTTATTTTGCCACTACTAGAGATTCATATTGTTTAAATGGCAAAAATATTGAGGCTAATGCAAAGGCCATTCATGCTTAAAGTCAACCCTAAATGATGAATATTTATCTAGGGTTTCTAACATTGATTCGGCTTTTGTAGTTTGGAACACAATTCTCTCCCTTGGCGAACAAGAACAATATTATGCGGGGAGCGACTCGGATGTTGGAAGTGACGCTTCCAACGTGTGCTACATGGTCCAAGGGATAAACCCTTGAGGTAACTACCGAATCCGAGGTAGAAGAAGATGTGATATGACTTATGATGAGCTTGAATCTTTTTGTCAACAACTTCTAGAAAAATATGAAATGCTTAGAAAAGATAACAAGAAAATGAAAAATAAAAAGGATTGCATGTTAAAAGAAAAGGATTCATTTGAAAATATTTTAAAAGAAAATGAGTCTTTTAAAACTAAGATTGCATGTTTTGAAAAAAAAATGAAAATTTGAAAAATGAAAATGTTTCCTTGATGTCTAAATTGAATGTTTTATGTGAAGGAAATACTTCATTGAAAAATAAAATTATTTTGGTAGAAAAACAAAAGAAAGTTGCTTTAAATGAAAACACTTCTCTAAAAAGAAAAATGGTTGAAAAAGAAAAGAAAATGTTTCTAAAAAGAATAAGAAAAATGATTCTCTATCTCACCATGCTTTACTTGCCACTATTAATCAAAATGAGATTAAAAATTTGAAAAATAAAATTGATTGTTTGAGCTCAACTTTGAGCACATGTGCATTTAACCATAAGAGATTGGAGTCCTTGTTTTCAAAGAACAAACTCCACATGTTCATGTACATCACCCACTTGCATATTCACTATTTACACACCACGTTCACACTCATACACATATACATTCTAAGGTGTACAAATGTACACATTGTGGCCGCAAAGGCCATTTAGCAAAGTTTATTTTGATAAGTTACATCATATTAATTTTGCTAATAATAATAATGTTTGGGTTCCTACAAAGCTAACCCCCAAGGACCCAAAAGAAAATGGGTACCAAAATTCTCACATTGTGCTTTTGATGTAGGTGAGGGCTCTCACATGACGTGAGAGGATTGGTACCTTGGTGGTGGATGCACATGGACTTGATGGACATAATTTTGATGCACCGCTATCAAGGAAGTTTGGTGGGACAACCACCATGTTTTGGAGATTTAGAGCATAGTTCTTTGGTTTGGTAACTATCTCTAAAAACTCCTACTTTAGTTTACATGCTTTTATTGATGATTTCTTTAGCATGTTCATGTTTTGTACTTCATGTGGTAGATACTTGTTTAAATGTAGTTTTTTATCAAAACTTGAATGTATACTTGTACAAGTAGTGAGCAACAAATTGATTCATATATGTTTGCACTTCATTATTCATTTGTACTCACTATATGCACATGCATAACCTAGTTTGATAATTATCTCATTTACACTTGTTGTGCCTATTTTCATGTTTTACTTCATGTATATGTATTTTGTATTCAAATCTAATAAATATACATGTATACCCTATGAGTCATTTGCCTTCATGCAATTTACTTTATGGACTCCTTTTATATTTGGGATATGTATACATATTGTTAGGATTGAATAAAAACATACATATACCTAGAAGTTTGTTTTAAGATGAAAAATAAATTTTTATGATTTTCATCTTTATATGAAAAATGAATTTTCATGATTTGTTTAATAAAATGATATTCATGTTTTGAGCTTCATTGATTATCTTCATGAAAAATGCTAATTACATGATTTTTGTACACTCACACTTTATTTGTTTATTCATGACTATGTTTCATGATCACTTTGAGCTTTATGGACCTTGAGTGTCGAATTTTGTATATTTAGTATGTTTCATGATACATATAATTTGGTTTCATGTTTTGAAGGATCTTTAACTAGTTTTTCAAAAATTACTTTTAACTAGTTACTGTTCTTCAATTGTTAGTTTATGAGTTATATACTTGATTTACATTATTATTTTCATTGGTATCTCAATTGATATTCATTTTGTATATACTCATTGAAAAACACCTAGAGGGGGGGTGAATAGGTGTAAGTGCTAATCTAGGACTAATTGCAAACTATGTGCGCTAAATGCGGAAGCTAATGCAAATCTTGCAACACACTTAATACAATCAACAAGTGTAGCCGAATTCCCCTTGCGAGGCTCTGGACTAACTCCTCTTGATTCCCCTTGAATGGGTTGAGGTGCTATGTGAAGCTCTTGTTGATTAGGTACAAGTGAGGCACACACACAAGCAAGCCAAGCATATAATGGATATACAACAATATAAAGGATGCAAGGCAACACTAGCAATATGATATAAATGATATGGCAATAAGAATGATGCTATGCACAAATATAAGAGAGAGAGTTAGAGAGACAATGGATCAAAACGCAAACACCAAGATATGTTTCGAGGTTCGAGCACCTTGCTCTACATCCCCGCCTACACCACCGTGTAGGATTTCCAATCCACTATCTCTCACCGAGGGAACCTCTACCGAAGAGTATTTGTTACAACACTAGGAGTACCAAACTCCTCTCTCAAACAACAACCTCCACCGAGGCCAACAACCAACCAACAACCACCTCTACCTAAGAGGCTCACAACCAACACAATCACCTCTACCTAAGAGGGATCCAAACCACTACCACTCCGATCACCTCTACCGAAGAGGGATTCACAAAAGCAAGGAGGGTTTACAATAAGTGGTTACAAAGACCACAAACACAATCTTTCTTTCTTTTCTCTTTTCTTTTTCCACAAAAACAAGATCCTAATAGATTAGGATAGGTGATAGCTCAAGTGTGGAAACAAGGTGTTTTTGGAAACCAGCAACAAAGAAAATCTACTTGGGAAATCACTTGTAAATGATAGAAAATGAAAAACAAAACAATCTCCCAAAACCTAGCTTTCTTTGATTTTCCAAAAACCCAAAAACTAATAAGATGAAATCTTTTTGACTTAAAAACTCTTTAAAACTCTTTTAAACACTAGAGAAAGTCTGGAATTTTTCTCCTTGAAAACCTTGGCCAAAATCCCAAAGAGATGGGGTTTATATAGGCCAAAACAGAAACTAGCCGTTAGAGCTGAGCTGGCAGCTCTGACAGGCAACGGTCGACCGGCCGGTCGACCGTCCAACGGTCATATTTGACCCGTTGGAGCCACCGGTCGACCGCCCGGTCGACCCAGAAATCCAGAGAGCAGAACTCTCTGCAGCGGTCGACCGTACGGTCGACCGGACCACTGTGCTGCCAGACGTGCACGTCTGTGCACGTCGGTCAACCCGTGCGATCGACCGTTCCTTGTGCGGTCGACCGTCCCGGTCGACCGACCAGCCTGTCAGCACAAAAAATAAGTTCAGAAAATTTGGAAAAAAATATTTATAAAAATATTTTATCTTTTCTGAAAATCCCATAAAACTTATTTTATCATTTTATATTGAAACATAAACATGTGATAAAATTTTCAAGACATATATCAATCATATCAATTCATTTTTGTGTCTTGCCAATTTAACAAAAACCAAAACTTGTATTTTATCAAACTTGATTTTCAATAGGAAATCTGATTTTCCTAAAACTTATAGAAATACAAAAACATGATATTTGAACATTATTAAGCATGATGCATATGGACATAGGTCCAATATACATTCACAAAATATATCACAGTTTTTGTCTTTAATTTCAAAGAATATGTTTTATACCAAAACATAAAAACTACATGAATAGGTACGTCAAACTAAGTTTGTATAAGTCATATAAGCATGTATGTATATAGAGCACATCTAATATACATATAAACATGTAAACTTGTTTTGATCAAACTATTCATGAAAACCAAAATCCAAATCATGAAACGTGTGTGTATGTGCACTTGAGCATATCAACTATACTAAGCTTTACAAATGGATCTAAACACACTAAACTAACTAGGATACCTAAGTCTTGTGTCATCAAGAAGACTTGCTCCAAAACTCCATCCATGGGCTAGGCAATGTGTGATCTTGAAGCTTTGGCCCTGGAATCACCATGATAAGCTTCCAAACACCTTGTTGAAGCTAATCACCAACTAATATCTTGGTTAATGATCTGAAACTTAAACAATACAAGATTATTAGTAAACATAACTACATGAGTAATCATCATCAAAACTAGGGTGGAAGGCCTTTGGGCCAACACTCATACTATGTTTCCTATATATGTATGCTTCATAATTTTCATAATATCAATTCCTTTGGTATTGTCTTTCCATACATATATATGTTTTGAAAATCAAGCACAATCAAATTCATATAATTATACTTGATAAAAATTGGTTACATATTTAAAGCACACAATTTGTTTATGCTAAGCTTAATTCAAATCTTTATTTTCAATTGATTCTCAATTGATATTTTAATAAGCTTATGCATTATTTTTAAATTGATATTTTTATTGATATCAAAAATGTGCAATAATCTTCAATTGGTATCTATTGATTGCAATGGTATCAAAATAATTTTCAATTTGGTATCAATATGATTTTATTTTGATGATAAAATTCAAAATTTGTAATGTTTATTTACAATTGATATTAAAATTTAAAATTTGATTGATTTACAAGTGGTACCTTTAAAAATTTTATTTACAATTGATATCTTAAAATTTGAAAGTAAAAACAAAGCAATGTTTACTAAGATATCTCAAAATTTGTTTTATTGAGACTCTCAAAAATTTTTTTAAATGAGAAAATTAAAAATGTTTTGTTTTGTATTGCCTACATGCAAGGGGAGTTTAACATCTCTTCTATATATAGATTCATGTTGAGTGTATCTTATATTGAGGAGCTTGACAACTCTTCTTTATGTGTACACGTGTGTAGGGGGAGCTTCACATCTCCTCTTATGCATTGCATATTATGTGTTATGTGAATTAGGGCTTGTCATCCCTCTTTCATATAATACAGATATGTAGGGAAGCTAACTTAGCGTCTTCCTCTTCATGAATGTATATCGCATATATCTTTATTGATTTGTTTAATGTCACCCCTTTTATTGATTTTGCTTTTGACAAAAAGGGGGAGAACATTTTGTTTTTACTTTAACCCCTTTGTTGATGATTGACAAAAAGGGGGAGAAGTATTTTAGTATATATGCATGTTTTGGAAGAAGAATTTATGTTTATGCATATATGTTTTATTTTGCAAATTGGTGAAAAAGAATTTGATGAGTTTTATGCTTGATTGGCATGTTTTATTTCCATATATTGCATACATGTTTGTTTAGATTCATGTGCTTCATTGCCATATATTATTGTTTATTGTGATGCATGAGTTAAGGGGGAGCTTCTTTGAAGCTTTACTTTAATCCATGCATATATAATTTCATGAGTTTTGTCATCATCAAAAGGGGGAGATTGTGGCCAAAGGCCCATCACTCTAGTTTGATGATGATCAACTCATGTAGTTATAGTACTAATGATCTTGTGTTACTTAGTCTCAGATTTATGATCAAGATCTTAGTAGGTGCGTAGCTTCAACAAAGGATTTAAAGTCAAGTTTTGGAGCTAGCACGGTTTGATTCAAGAGCTTGTGCATCAAGACCACATCAAGTACTCAAGAGGAGTCTAGCTCGTTGGATCAAGTTTGGACCAAGTCAAGAAGATGAGAAGACTTCAAGTGAAGACCTTCAAGATCAAGACTTGTGTCTAGGTTTGTTTTTATAAGATTTTGTTTTTAGTTAAAATGTAAAGGATAGAATAGTTGGTGGATTGCTCAAGTATATCATATACACACACTCTTAATTTAGATAAGTTTTTCATAAAAGAATTTTCATTTTGGAAAAATACAAAAGAGTTTTCTTTTGAAAAATACCGGTTTGATTTTTGGAGTTTCAAGTTTACATATCTTTAACCAAAATCATGTTTAGTGCTTAATGTCAAAACATAGATATTTCATCATGTATGTGTAGTGGATAATTTTCATACACTCTATGCTTTAAAAGTGTTTAAAATATCTTGTTTTGTGGAAAAACCAATTTTGAAAAAATACAGTTTTCGTTTTTAACCAAAATTTCCAAGTTACAAAAATAGTTCAAATTATTTGTAACATGTCTTGATTTTGTTCAAGCATGTTTGATTATCAAAGTATAATATTAAAACTATTTTTGTAGATTTTTCATGATTTTATGGGATTTTATTTGAGCCAAAATGACCAACATTTTAATCCCAAAACTGACCTGTCTGGCTTCTGCCGGTCGACCGGACCGGTCGACCGACGTGCACAGAACGTGCACGCCAGGACTGCTGGAGGGCTGGTCGACCGACCCGGTCGACCGCAGAGAGCTTCTGCTCTCTGGAAAGCCCGGTCGACCGGGCCGGTCGACCGGCAGAGAGCTCTGCTCTCTGTTCCAGTGCCACGGTCGACCGGCCGGTCGACCGCTGGCTTAACGGTCAGAATTCTGACCGTTGGCGGTCGACCGGGCGGTCGACCGACATGCCAATCTGGCTCCCAACGGCTAGTTTTTCTAGCCCTATAAAGTGGGGTTTTTGGGGGCTGTTTTCTCTAAGATTTTTCAAGTGGCTTTGCACCAGTTTTTCTACATTTATTAAGAGGTTTCTCCACTTGTTTTGAGAGCAAATATTTTCAATCAAAAGGGGAGTTTATCAAGAGTGTTTAGAAGTGATTTTCTTGAGTTTTCCTCCACCATTTCAATCCTAGTTTTCTCACACAAACACTTGAGCTATCCATTGCTATATCTACCTATAGGGATTTGTTGTGAGAGGATTTAGGTGATCAAAGTGTTGTGATCACCAAAGTTTCATCTTTGTCTTTGAGGAGGCGGACTTGCGGGTTCGCGGTGTTTCGAGTTCGTGTGTGAACTCTTTGTTTGAGGTGCGGCCTCGGCGAGCTTGTGGGCTTGCGGTGTGTACGGGACTAGAGAGTCCAAGAGTTCTAGTGGGAACTCCTTGTAGGTTTTACGGCACCGAGTGATCCGGTGGGATCGGTTTATAGTGGAAATCCTTCAAGTGTGAAGGCGGGGACGTAGAGCAAGTGTGTTCGAACCTCGAAACAAATCTCCCGTGTTTGCGATTGCTCACTCTCTATCTTTACTCTTGTTTTATCTTGCATGCTTTATTGCTTTTATCTTATATGCTTGATATATATTGTGAGCTTAATTGTTATATGCTTGGGGATTGTTTGCTAACACTTGTATTCAACAAGAGAGCCAACGCGGCACCTCAACTCTTATCTAGAGGAATCTTGAGGAGTTAGTCCAGAGCCCTTAACGGGGAATCGGCTACACTCTTGTGTTATACGCGGTGTTTAATTAATAAGTTTTAATTTGCAATAATAAGTTTTTAATTCCGCATTTAATGACCATAAGATTAGCCATCACCTATTCACCCCCCTCTAGGTGATTTACAGAAACGTGTCTTTTGCCACGTTTTCACCGCAGTACTATGGAGACACGCGTCGATTTGACGCATGGCTCCGTCTTGTCTCCCAAAGCTCCCTTTTGGCTATAAACCCCCTGGTTGAGCAAAACAGAGGTGGAGGAAGGTTTTCAGAACAGTTCTCTTCTCTTTAGTATAGGTCAGTGTTCTTCTTCTTTCTTTTGTTTTTCTTTTCTTTTGTAGAACATGTAATAGGAAGAGGGTGATCTTAGGATGAAAGTTAGAGTGTGACACTCTATGAAAGGTTCTCTTTTTATTTCTACTTGTTTTCTTTTCTATAATTCTTTACATGCTTAGCTCTCATGGACTAACCACTAATAACTCCTTGATAATCCACATGAATCTATTAGCCTCTACTTGGCCTTACTCTTGCAAGAGCCATTGAGGGTTCATGATGATGGATTTTAACATTCTAATATCTAACTCTCTAGAAGCTAACATTACTTTATTCTGTGCTTACTCTAGTGTAGTTTTGATGGTTTAAGTGTAGTTTACACTTGTTTATTTGAGTTTAGAATGTGATGAGTAATCTTATAGGTCATGCTTTGTAAAGCTCTTGAACTAAGGACTAGTGATGGCAAGGATACATGTGAGGCAACAATCACTAAGAGGTTAGCATATTTGTGGAGCCATTAATAGTTAATAGCCATGAATTTTCTTTCATTTTTACTTTGTTTTAGGAATAATATCAAAAATCACAAATACCTTCTCTTTAATGTTTCTATTTTTATTTTCACCATACTCTTCTCTTTTCATTATTTGTTTTCTTTTTTTGATTCTTTGAAACATAGAAGAACCGTTAACACACACGTGAACATACTGTTAATGCTTCTATCGCCTCCCATCCTTATGAATTCGACCAATTTAGCCTTTATGCTTAACAGAAGTATCGAGGAAGCCAAAGTACACATTTTAATCTCTATTTCAAAATGACAAAATTCGTGCACGATTTCACTCCGATCATGTCCTGCTAGAATTTTAGGAACAATAGAGAAAATTGATGGCTTAATTGTCATAATAAGGAATATATTTTGGGCGTGTTTGTTTTCTATAATTGGTCCGTAAGTGGTAAAATGCAATTGCAGTAAAACCACTTATGTGTTTGTTTTGGGACGTAAGTCGTAAAATGCATTTACAGTCTAACAATTAATTTTTTGGTAATGTAAATCCGCAGCCCACTTGTAGTAAAAAAAGTTAATTTTGTGCTTATGTAAATCTGTATTGCAAACAGTTAATTGTAATTAGTTTAATATTTTTTTATTATTAGATTAATCTTTTTAAATTATGAGAAATCTTTTTTAATTATTATATTAAATTTAATTATTAGGTTAAAGTTTTTATAATTATTCTAATATTTTTTATTATTAGGACCTTTTATTACTAGATTAGTAATATTTAATATAAAATTAATAAAGTTTTTTATTAAATTGGAATAAAATAATTATTGATTTTAAATATTTAATATTAGATTATAATTTTTAATATTTTTAAGAATTAATTAGGTTACTATTTTAGTAATCTATTATTTTTATTATTTTTTAACATTATATTAGTTTTTAATATTTAATATTTTTATATTTAATATTTTATTATTTACTATTTTTATTAGAAAATTTTGCTACAGCCACCTTCTTTTCTTTATAATTAGAAAATACTCAGCTTCATAATTTTATTCACTACAGGCTCATCCACATGAGTATAAATTGACTCTTCCCAACTACTACTTCTTTATGCATTTTCATTTCCTCTTTTACCCTTTCTTATCGCACCCAACGTTGCTTTCCCCTCAAACCTACCACCGACGCAGAGTAATTCGCGAGTCGATTTGGACGGTCAAGTCGCTGTGGGTTGGAAGAGGGTGGGGAGCCCCCCGACCAATTTTTTTGGGATCGACCTTTGTAAATCTCATTTGCTCATGATCGTGATGAGTTTTAGTTTAGTTTGTGATCGATGTGGTATTTAAATCTGAAAAAAATTAAGGATCATTTGATGTAGGTGAACGACGGTCTGCTAATGATGGCGATGTTCATATGAGGACTGTGATTCATATGAGGACTGTGACTCATGATCACAGTCCTATGTGGGGGCTGCGACATGGTCGTAGTTCTTTATTAGAAAACTGTGACTATAGTCACAGTCCTTTTAGTAATTGAAAATTAGGGTATTTTATAAGGATTGTATTCATTGTCGCAGTCTGAATATAAGTTCAAAATTTGTGTTTTTTTAGGAATGCGATCTCTCAGTTCTAATAAAGACTAAAAAATAAGGAAATTTTGTGAGGATTGCGATCATGGGCGCAGTCCTATAGAGACTAAAAGAGCAAGAATTTGTGAGGACAACGATCATGGTCGGCAGTCCTATAAAGACTAAAAAATAAGCATTTTTGTAATGACTACGATCATGATCGCAGTCCTAGTAAAGAGGATTGTGATCATAGTCATCCTATATGTAACTTCCAGCCCTAGATATATGTGTCACAATATTAGTACTCGATATAATGTATATATTTGATTTGACTTTTCTGCTAATCAGACTGAATCGGTGTCAGCTCCAGATATTATTTTCTAATATTTTGATTTTTCTAAATTTTCTAGAATTTTCTGGATTATTTTGGAAATTCTCTGAATTCGTTGTCCACTAGTACCGTTAATTTACTCTAGGATTTTTAATTAACAAACAAGGTTAAATTTCACTAATCTGATTTCACAACATTACTCAGGATAATATTTACTTATTTTAGACTCTTTGGGGATTTATTTGAATTAATCAAAAATTAACCCAATAAAGTAATATATAATATTCCCTTTTCCCTTTCTTTCCCTTTTTTCCTTTTTATCCCTTCTTCTATTCGTCTCCTTCTCCCACCGACTTCATTCCACTGCCGCATCCCAATTGCCTTCTCTCTCTTCCTCAGCCTTCTCTATCTCTTCCACTCTCTCTAACTCTCACTCTTTTAAAACTCTTACTCTCCCTACTCACCCACTCTCTATCCTTCTCTCTTTACTCTTCCACCTGTAGACCGCTAATCACCGTGCTACTCCTTGAACCGTCGCCATCGCAAGCATGCCCAGGACGCCACCCCTTTTCCTCCATCATTCTTTTCTTCTTCTTCCTCTCTATCTCTTTTCTTTCTTACTTTCCTTCTCTTTCCATCTCATATCTCTCTCTCTCCATCACTGATGATTGATCGGCCAGCCAGTGCCGGCGCCACCGCGCTGCCATGTAGGGTCGCCGCCTCCCAGCTGTTCCACTCTCTATTTTCCCTCTCGTTCTCTCCTCTCTCTATCACGTTCTCTCTCTTACCCTATTGGATCCAACCCAACAATCAATAACCCAAATCACCTAAGTCTAATGGGTCTGGGTTATTGGATCTAAACTCGACTCTTAGCAACCCAAACCCGCTCCAAAACTTGATAAAGGTAAAATTTCATAAACCCCCTGTAGTTACAGTATATTTCATTTTAAGTCCTATAATTTACATAATTAACCCATTTTTATGGTTTTTTGTGCTCGGGCGATATCTTGGTCATCCGAAATCCGATTTGGACAGTTCTTGAGCCTTTGTGATTGTAGAAAAAAGAGTTATAGTCCTATAATAGCTATGTGAGTGGTTTTCTTTTAAAAATTATATTTTATCATGCTGAATGAAATTAATTGATTTCTTTATTTAATAAAACGTGATTATCGATAAATCACTGTAAATATTATTAATAAATTATAATTACTAGTAAATTATTGTAAATAGAATACGCATGATTGCTAATTAAACATATTTGATAAAATAATAATTTATTTTGTTCTGAATTTAATATAAAATATAAGTGATTATTTAAATATCGAGCATATATTAGATGATAGATTACAGAAATTCAAGATTAACAAGTTATTAATTTTAATAAATAAATTAATAAATACATTGATAATTCCAACATGATTGTGAAGACTCTGAAAATAGATAATTGTAAATAATTACTTTATGATATCGATCATGTTAATAATTGTGATATCGTTATAACAAATATTGATATATTGACACATGATCAGATTCACGATACCACTCTGATATTATCATTATTACCTCACTTATGACAATAAATTCTATTATATGGGATACTAATTATTTTATGTTTATATAGCACTGTTAAATACATATTATATGTATTATGATTGTGGACACTGTTATTCCATGTACCTGCAACACCATTACATGAATACTTTATTACACTAAATATTGTTATTATATGTGCATGTATCACCGTGACACGGATATACTATTACACCGGATACTATACTTTCATGTACCATATTATTGTTATTTCACAGATACTCTGTTACACTGGGCATTATAGTTTCATGTTTTTGTGTCACTGGTATGCAAACACACCTGAGTATAACTGTTACATGAATTTACATGTATACATGCTTGATTGTTCATGTACTCTTGTTACATGGATTATAATTACTTGGATATTCCTGCATAACCATTACATGCATATTTCTGAATACAGTACACGATCATTTCTGTATCACTGATTGATATGAAACTCTTGTTACTGTTGGTCAAAAAAAAGTTCTCGAGTCGGTGTAGATTTCTTTGAGTGGCTGAAAAATTACAACGGAACGATTTCGATTACAAAAGAAGGAAGAAGACTCGGTTCTTCCCTTTATTTAAAGCTGGGTTCTTTGAATGGCAGTGGAGAGTGATTCTTGTTCTCCGTTTGACCGGCCGATGGTCTAGCTCTCGAAGAATAATTAGAGAGGAATTCTGTTTTTAACACACGAAGTGTTTAGAGTCCACTGACTACTCCATTTCTCCTTTTCTTCAAAAGTCCTCTCTTTGAATTCAAAAAGAGTCCCCTTCTCTTCATAGATACTCAAGCTATTATAGGGGGTCATGGGGCATTGTCATCCCCTAAAATCCCTCCACAATGGGAATTAACTCCCCATCACGCAGGGAGTTAATTGACCCAGTAATGGGGTCTGTTACAACAAAAACACGGGTCTCGCGCTGGACGCGGACCTCGCGTTACTTGTTGTAGACGCGGGTGTCTCAGAACGTGGAGTTACTTAGACTCGCGTTTGATGAGAGACGCGAGGTTTCTCAAACACCGCGTCTGAAGTGGAGCACCAAGTTGCTCAGACCTGCGCTTGACTTGGAACGCGGAGTTACTCAGACTCACATTAGATGGGATGTAAAGTTACTTAGAATCGCGTTGAATGCGGGCTTATTCAGGCCTGCGTCTGAAGTCTCCGTGCTTCATGGGACGCGAGGTCCGCATTTCAATTCAAAACACGACCTTCACGTTGAAGTGAGGTTCGTGCCTGATGACTGTTCTTGGTGATTTTGGACAACCTACAGAAGCCCCTCTAAAGTTTTGATACTATGCGGTTGACTGGGACAGATTTTGAAATACTTTGGATTTTAGTTGAATTTAGGCTTCCCATGAATGGACTGACAATCTTTTGAGATGCCCTAAGCTTGATCATGTCTGGATTGTGGTCTTCGTGAGTGTACTGTTGAACTGCTTGAAGCCTCCAGGCAAGACCGTTGCAAGTGTCTTAGAAACTTAGTTTAGCACTTGTCATGAGTTCTGATTTTCTGTCAGTGTACTGCTGAACCGGTGGAGTTATCAATTGCTCTAACCAGTGTCCTGTTGACTGATTGCAGAAGCAGGGACATACTCACAGATGTTTATCACACTGATCAAGTGGAGACGCGAACTTCAGTGGAGTTGAAACATGACTCTCAATTATTGTGGAGACGTAATTCTCAATTGCTGTGGAGACGCGGCTCTTCAAACGCGAAAAATTGCGTTAGATGCTTCCAGGTACGAACATAGGCACCGCTTGGGACGCGTGTCTGGCTTGGGGACCCAAAAGTCATTGAGAAGTTTCAGGCGCTGATATCCTTTAACCTCGAATAACGTGTTAGACACGTATCTTATTCAGACTGGATTTGAGATTCACGCCGCAAATTAAGGCCATTAAGGGGCTTTTAAGAAAAGCTTTGAGGTTTATGCCTAATTAAGGCCATTGGAGAGCCTATAAATAGGCTAAAATTCACTTAACAGTCATTCA